>JABCKB010000560.1:0-41436 GCA_013184455.1 Fusarium continuum | reverse complement strand
TAACAACTATTGACATTATTCATGCAGATCTTGCTTCTCGCTGTCGAGTGAGTCCCTACAGTAAAGTCAATTGCACCTAATTGGTGGACCGTGGCTGCCACGGGCAGCCAGCTCAACTGAGAAGAGTTGAGAGTCAGGTCAGTCACGTGCAAAGTCACGCCTTTTGGTGGGCAAACGCTAATCGCTAAGCGTGCGTCGGCTGCTGTTCCCCACCAGAATTGCCCTCACGTGGAAAGAGCGAGCCCTACCTCTGGCACTTCCCTGGAACTTTTCCTGCCCACAGAACCCAAAAATTCGCGGACGACTCTAGATACCCTCAACCCCCGACATCAACACCTCACAGCCGGCAGGATGAAGTACATTCATTCCCAGGAGCTCCTTGAGATCCCCGAGGGGGGTACGTTGCGCACCTTTTCATTTTTGATATGATTCTTGTCGTCGCTCGAATATTCCGTTGGATCGATCCCCTCGAAACAAAAGCCACTGGAGTTGCCCGCGATTGAAAGCCGCGCACACGACGCCAAGATGAACTTCGTTTCGCAGCGGGAGCTCCTAGCTTTCCAGGGGATTATCCACGAATGTCCAAGACGAAAACAAAATTCTCAAAGATCCGAAATGCTGACTCGTCCCGTGTTTCTAGTCAAGGTCAGCATTAAGTCGCGAATTGTCACCGTCGAGGGTCCCCGCGGCAAGCTGGTCAAGGATCTCAGCCACCTGGCCGTCAACTTCACCGTCCCCAAGAAGAACCAGATCTCCATTGAGATCCACCACGGTGTCCGCAAGAATGTCGCTACCCTCCGAACTGTCCGAACCCTCATCAACAACCTAATCATCGGTGTTACCAAGGGATTCAAGTACAAGATGCGATACGTCTATGCCCATTTCCCCATCAACGTCAACGTCTCCAAGGACGCCGAGACCGACCTGTTCGAGGTTGAGATCCGAAACTTCATTGGCGAGAAGCTCGTCCGCCGAATCGTTATGCAGCCCGGTGTCGATGTTGAGACCTCCACCACCCAGAAGGATGAGCTTGTCCTCTCTGGTAACTCCCTGGAGAACGTGTCGCAAAGTGCTGCCGATATCCAGCAGATCTGCCGGGTGCGAAACAAGGATATCCGAAAGGTAGGGACTGACTTCTGTTTTCTGAGGTAGCAATATGTTAACTCTCTCATCTAGTTCTTGGACGGTCTGTATGTCTCCGAGAAGGGCAACATTGTCCAGGAGGAATAAACGCGGACACGGACACGGATCTTGTTTCTTTTGCGTTTCTGGGTCTCAGGAGTGGCGAAGGTTCATCGTTGCATGTCATGTAGCAAAAAAAAGGGCTACAAAACAAATTTCAAAAAGCAAAGAGATGATGACTCTGGTGCCGACAAACACTTGAATCTCGCCAGCGAATCGTGTATGTGACCTTTTAGGAGCGGAAAGGGCCGGCTTTAGACGAGGGTTCGGGGTTTTGCGATAAAAAGAAAAAAGGCGTTCAATCATTCCATTTTGCATGGCATGACCTGCCTGGGAACTAACACATCGTTGGTTTATCGTGAAGTCCGACAAGAGCAATCTGATCAATGAAAAAAGACATAAGTCGACACAGTACAAATTAAGACACGAAGTAACGCACAACATAGCTATCTTCACAGATGGGTCGATTATGATCAAAAAGGTTCATGTGACAAAATGAGGCTCGTATTTCCATTAAGACGTGCCTCATGAGTATATTCATCTTTATACCAAACTCGTGATTTTTCTTGACCTTCATTGTGAGTCATCTCTAACTTTCCTTTCGTGAACATGATCTCTTAAGAAAACAAAACAAACCAACGTGATACAAGCCATCCATAAATGCGTGCGTGAAATAAAATATCGATGATGAAAATGGGGCTGCGAAGGGGAATGAGGGGAAAGGGAAGTGAGATGCGAAAAGATGAATCAACGGGGAAACATTATATATGAGCAACCAAAAACGCCAGTAACCTTATGTATGGAGCGAAAAGTCGAGCGCATACAAATGCGAGCTCGAATCCTTATGTCAGATGCAGAGACATGTACAGGACGGGATGTATATGTGAGACGAAGGGGGTTAAAAAAGGGCGATGAGCGGGGATTTTAAATGTTTTATCGCCGGCTGTCGCGAGAGTAGTACGACCTCGCTCGACTGTCTCTCGTGCGACGAGTGCGGTTCGTTCGTCCGCCGGAGCTGGAGCTGCCTGCTGTGACAGTTAGCATGATGGGACGCTGGTGAGATGTGAGATGGAGGACTTACTGGGACTGGTATAGTCACTGTATGAGTAGTAAGAACCGCTGTACCGCGATGATCCTCGAGAAGATCGTGCAGGCTTGGTGCTAGCAGGTCGCTTATCCTTCTTGAGGTTGAGGAGAGCCAGGAGCGTAGCCGCGAGACCAGCAATGCCGAGCCACTTCTTGCCGCCCGACTTCTTCTCACGACGATCACCGGCCGACGAGGGTGAACCACGGCCGCCGAACCAGCCCTTGTGTCGTGAGCGCCGAGAGTGGGCCGAGGCCGCACCAGCCGGAGGACGGCTTCCGTGGCGGGAGTATCGCTCCTCATAGACGTCGACTCGTTCACGGCTCTCCTTGTCCTTCTTGCCGAAGAGGGCAACCCAGAGACCGCGGGCGATGCAGCAGAAGCATAGAAGCAGAAGGAGAGCAACACCAGCAATGACGCCGATGACGATACCAGCTATGGCACCGGCACTCAGGCCTCCACCACCAGTACCGCTCTCACCAGCTCCAGCCTCCTCGCTGGTCTCAGTGGCCGTGGCGGATGCCTCAGACTCAGTTGCGGTTGCAGTCTCGGTGTCGGTGGGCGCACCACTGTTGATGATGGTGGTAGTACCTGTGACTCGATAGGGAGCCGAGTATCGGGTGGTGACTTTTCCATCGGTAGTGATGACAACGGCTGTGGGCTCATCGTATCCAGGCTTCGCCGAGCACTGGCCCTTGTATGCGCAAGTCTGCCAGCCGGCGCAGCAGATCTCACCACATGCCTCTTGCTCTTCGCCCTGGGGCACGCAGTCTACGCCCTTTGTAGGCTCTGGAGCGGGCTCCCAACGGGTCATGATTGTGCTGGTATATGTTTTGGTCTCGGTCCAGGTGGTGGTGTAGTCGCCGACCAGGCCTCCCTCAGCGACGCAGTTTGCGACACCATTGACTGTTTGGCATGTCTCGCCAGAACCGCAGCAGTATTGATTAGCGGAGCCGCAGTATGAGTCGCATCCTCGAGGCATTAGGAATGAGTAGCCAAGATCATGAATATCATCTCTGGGTAGCGGGCCGGCAGAGCATAGGCCTGCCACGGCGAGGAGCAGCAGCGGCCTCGTCACCGAGCGCATTGTAGCGGCTTTTCTAGTGATGATCGTCACTGTTTTTCTGGGCAATGCCGAGGTCGGAATGTTTTGTTTCAATCCAATTCCAGTCAGAGCTCGTGTTGGTTTCGAATTGAAGTGAACGCTAAAGTTTGAGGCTTTTTCCCTTGAGAAAGTTGAAACTGAGTGCGATATTTATTATCCGAGTCTTCTATGAGACAGCTCAGGAATGCGGGAAAATCGGTTGTCGCGGGGGGGAGAGAGAAGGCGGAAGAACTGCTGTTGGTGCCCGAAACCTGTAAACTGTAGGTGAAGGTTGCTGTGAGATGAGATCGGGTAAGAGAAAAGATGGGTGAGAAGGTTTTCAAGTTTCTGCAAGTAAGAGGAACGAGAGCAGGAAAAACAAACCTCAAAGAGTTAGTTAATTACAAGCAGGAAAAAAAGAGACGAGAAACGGCAGCGTTGAGTTCTGGGCGCTGCACCAAGAGTTTTAAGCGGCTGGTGGTGGGCTGCAACGAAGGCTTCTCTCGAGTCCCAACCTCCCACTTACACTTACACCAGCCTCTTTGATTTTCCTAGACGGGACTTGACACACGACACACGGGAAATAAGGGGACCTGATCCACACGCCAAATAATCAGTTTAACTCGTTGCAACGTCTGGGGGGCTGTTTGTGGGAACACTCAGTCCTTTTCTGTTGTTTCTGCTGTTAATTGCTCTGGGCTCTCAGTGCAGACGATGCTTGGTGTTGGACGATACGACGGGATGCAGCTTAATGGCGGGGTGCCAGCTCATGACACCTCTAGCCAGTGCGCCTGTGCTCGCTCACTGGACAACTATCGATAGCGTACTGATCCCCTGTCACCCGTATTTGCGGCCCTGAAGCTAGGCCACCTACAGCCTACAGCGGATGAATGTCATCACCACCCCAGAATAGATCACGTCTCAACCAGGGCAGCCGAGCGGTTGTCGTTTGCATGATGCAGGTTCTAATTAAACGGTCTGGGACCGTAGTACACTCCTGGCAAGCCAACGACTCTATTTGCCTTGTCCCATTGGCGGCTTTGAATGGAGTTGTGTCCATCAGACAGGGAAACGAAACTCGGAGGCTGGGAGGACATTTCAAGGATTAATTCCAGGTCTGTCGGAACTTTTTCTCAGTGGTGTCGTCAGCTTTTACTTTGGAGCACAGCCACAAATCAAGCCACAGAAGCTCAGCAGCCACATCCATCGCGCATGCAGCTCCAAACTGTGGCTTGCTTGATGTGGCTGCCCGACAAGCTCCAAGGTTGGGTCAGGTAGGTACTACCTTAGTAGGCTTTGAAGCTTGCCCTGTGACGCTCCGCGCGGTTGCATCACCAGCTACTTCATCTCATCAGCCTCTCCATCCTCCTCCATCCCCGTCTCCCTCCTTCCGACTCCGTCTCCTAAATCCCTCCCTTGGCTCATACTTGGACGGTCCGCTCGCTGCTCGCAGCCGCGACGCTGTAATCATGTCCCTCGACCCGCCGACGTACCTGGCCTCTCTACAGAGCAACATCCGTCAGCGACCTATTCCGTGGGACGGTGCTGTCAGAGCCGGCACTCTTACTGAGGAGCAATATGCAAAGATTCGGGCTGTAGACAAGGCCAAGAAGCCCGAGCAAAGAAAGGAGATCGTGTCAGGGGATATTGATGGATACCGCGTCCTGTTTGTTGGTGATGCTGGAAAGACGAGCGTTCTCGAGACGGCAGGAAAGCATGCGAACGTGATCCAGTACATCCTCGTCCTGCTTGGCGATCTTCTTGAGAGTAAGAGCATCCCTTTGGTATAAGTCTGCGACATGTGGAAGTCATGCTGCAGCCATGTCTACCTCTACAGCGACTTCCGCCGTAAATCAAATCTCCCACGCTAACGTGACCTTCTTCTCATAGCCGTCCCATCCCTAGCCAAAGCCCTTTTCAAGACAAAGGAGCCCTTCCGGAATTTTCTGCCTCTACTCAACTCGACTAATGCCGAGGACCCTATTCCATTGCTTACCGCGCATGCACTTACCACCCTCATGGCTCTTGCTCGAGATGAGTCCCGATCGACCCTCCAGGCTCTGCCAGTGATCCTCTCCTACCTCTCAGGCTTGGCCAAGAGCAACGATGCCGGCCTACAAGATATCGCCGTGCAAGAGTACTCCTCTCTGCTCTTCGGACATGTCGCAAGAGAGCAATTCTGGAACCAGCGAAGCGAAACAGTTGCGCCTCTCATCAAGATCCTTCAGACTGCGGCTAATATTGGGAACGGAGGCAGCTCATCTGCTAGTCTCTGGAGCGGCAATACTGGCACTACGTCTACTGGATTCGGAGGCTCCTTGGGTGGAGGAGTTGGCCTTCAGCTTCTCTACCATGCTCTCCTTGTGATCTGGCAGATAAGTTTTGAGGCTGAGGAGATTGGCGATGATCTCAACGAGTAAGTGGTTCTACAGATAGGGGATGCTATACCACTAACGCCCTATCTCAGCGAGTACGACATTGTTCTTCTTTATACTCATCTTTTACGACTATCTCCCAAGGAAAAGACGACTCGGTTGATTCTTTCTACGCTCTACAACCTCCTCGAAAAGAACCAGAAATCACTTCTACCTACCGCAGTTCTTGCTCGCCTCCCCGCCCTTCTTGAGAACATCAGCGGCCGCCACCTGTCAGACCCTGACCTGTTGGAGGATCTTTCGAGGCTCAAGGAGATGCTGGAGGAGTACACCAAGACTAAGACTACGTTCGACGAGTACGTTGCTGAGGTGCAGGCCGGTCACCTTCGATGGTCACCCCCTCATCGAAACACAGTCTTTTGGGCTGAAAATGCCCGCAAGATTCTTGAATTTGAGAACGGGGAGATTCCTCGGAAGCTGGCCGAGATTATGCGAAAGCCCTGGGATAATGACAAGCAGGTGCTCGCCATTGCCTGTAACGACGTCGGATGTCTGGTCAAGGAGGTTCCTGAGAAGAGATACCAGCTAGAGAAGGTGGGACTCAAGAGACGGATCATGGAACTCATGCAGTCAGATGATGAGAACGTGCGATGGGAGAGTCTCCGAGCGCTGGGAGGCTGGTTGAAGTACAGTTTTGAGCAACAGTAAGATGCCAGGGGTCTCGAAAGAGTACATGCTGTGCGGTGTCTTGTTTATTATGGAGGCGTCTCGATGTCGTCAGGTCAGTTCAGGTCAGGTCAGGTCTGAGTTTCGCAAGCTTAGAGGATCACGGAAGGCGAGCTGTGGGGGGAGGCATCAGCTTGTAAATGGCATACTTTTTTTTTAGTTGTTGGTAGTTGGAGCACCTCGACTACATTGTGCGGAAGAATGAAACTTTTGAAAACACTCGGGATATTGTTGTATGAATTGTGTCTCGGATTTTGTTCTTCTCTTATTCCGTTAATTGGGCATAACGTTGCTATCATTTACCCGCGTTGCGCTTGCGGCTGACCCCTGGTGTCGGGGCTCGGAGGGCGCTCCGGGAGTCCGGGGTCGGCTTTCGGAGGCAGACGCCGTGGTCGACACCCCCGCCAGAGTCAGTCAATTGGGTGACATGCATGATACCAGCCGTAAGCGCCCTCTCTCAGCTGTTTATCTTCTTATACAGTATTCCGTCTTCTTTCAATGTCATTACCTGGTCAATTGACTCTCTTCACATACTCCTAATACCGTTAATTGAATCCGTCATGAAGAGCCTCAGCATGGCCGCGAGGGCTGGTCCCCGTATTCTATCATCTGCGGCCGCACTGCCCACGTCATTCGCGGCTCTGCGAGTGTGGCAGCAGAGCGTGCGATGCGCCTCTGGGGGTTCGTCTTCTGATCTCAAGAAGACTCCTCTGTACGACTTCCACGTCGCAAATGGCGGGAAGCTTGTCCCCTTTGCCGGCTACTCGCTTCCCGTGCAGTACTCAAACCTCTCTCTCGCCCAGTCGCACCACTTCACCCGCGAACATGCCTCACTCTTTGACGTGAGCCACATGGTGCAGCACATCTTCAAGGGAAAGGATGCGGCTGCTTTCCTCGAGAAGCTGACACCCTCGGACTGGACCAGCCAGGGCATTATGCAGAGCAAGCTGACGACTTTCCTATGGCCCGGCACTGGAGGTATCGTGGATGACTCTGTCGTTACTAGAATCGGTGAGGATACCTACTACGTTGTCACCAACGGCGCCTGTCTTGACAAGGACACCAAGTACATTGACGAGGAGCTCGGCAAGTTTGGCGGTGATGTCGAATGGTCTCGTCTCGACAACTCTGGCCTCGTTGCCCTGCAGGGTCCCCAGAGTGCAGAGGTCCTCAGCGAAGTCCTCGCCAGTGACATCGATCTCACAAAGCTCTACTTTGGCAGCGCCGTCTGGGCCGAACTAAAGCTCGCTGACGGCAGCAAGACGCACCCCGTCCTCATCAGCCGCGGTGGCTATACCGGCGAGGACGGTTTCGAGATCTCATTCAATGGCAAGGACTATCCCGCCTTTGAGACAACAACCCCTGCCATCCAAGCCCTCATCAGCAAGGCTGGGCCCGAACGTCTGCAGCTCGCTGGTCTGGGCGCCCGTGACTCTCTCCGCCTCGAGGCGGGCATGTGCCTGTACGGGCACGATCTCGACGACACGACAACACCCGTCGAGGCCGGCCTGAGCTGGATCATCCCTCCGGCGCGTCGCGAGGCCGGCGGCTTCCACGGCTCCGAGATCATCATCCCTCAGCTCACGCCCAAGAGCAAGGGTGGCTCGGGTGTCAGCCGACGACGTGTCGGTCTCTACGTCGAGGGCGCTCCGGCCCGCGAGGGCGCCGAGATCCACAAGGACGGCGAGAAGATTGGCACCATCACAAGTGGCGTGCCCAGCCCTACGCTCGGTAAAAACATCGCCATGGGTTACGTCAAGACTGGTAACCAAAAGGCCGGCACCGAGGTGGATGTTGTTGTCCGAGGAAAGGTGCGCAAGGGCACGGTGACCAAGATGCCTTTTATCCAGACCAAGTACTGGAAGGGGGCTGCGCCAGCTTAAAAAGGGTTGAGATGGGAAGGGATAACGTATCAAGCGAGTTATTAAACATGTGGTATATTGGGAGCAATTCAACGTGGGGGGGTTACTTTAGAGTCATTAATTATTACTACTGCGAGGACTTGGGTTGTGATCCACGGGAAATAAAAACGTCTTTTGATTACCTATGCTACAGTTGCTTACTTCGTAGTTTCTCTCTCTCTTCCGGATTTCTTGGGGACGAGTCCAGTATTCCAATACAGGTTCCAAGAGCAAGTATTGATAATGTCCAACCCTCGTGATACTCAGCACATACGACCAAAGCTCGTAGAGAATACGGGGTCCCGTCTGCTCCCCATTGTCAAGCTGCGAAGTGCTGGATTAGTAGTTGGATCGGTGACGACCAGCGAATACCCGGTGTTGTATGTTTTTGGGGGGTTTTTTTTTCCTCTTTTTTTCTTTTTGCTGTCGATGCAAGACATTAGATGGATGGATGGTAAAGAGGTTATTTTGATCCGGTGGTCTACCAAATTCAGCAATGGAACTCTACTTGGTTGCTAGGAATGTATTTCGCCCTTGCAGCAAAACATGCAGGCAGTCAGTCTTGCTTTGGGATGGTTGATTATTCGTCTACAATAGAACATCACGGGGAGTTTTTACACAGGACATGTAGCCACAAAAAAACCATAGGAAACCACCACACAAAAGCGTATGGCCTCCCTCAAACGAGCGGCAAGATGGTCTAGCAACAGCCTCCTCTTCTAACGGTGAACATCTGTAGGGGAAGACGAAAATGGTCGAGGCGCCAAGTTTTTTTTTTGTATATTACCGGCGCCGTCGAGGAGACGATGTTGCGTGATGAAGAAGGGAAAAGAAATATGAGCCGGCAGAATTTTTGCATATGTACGTACTAGCGCGCCGCTTGGTCATGTAAGGTACCTTAGTAAGGTGCGTGTGGGGGGGTACCCTGGAGCTAGCCCGTCTGCCCGTGAAGGCATTTTGGGCTTGTCATGTCAAGCATTAATTTAGTCCCCCAGTTTGAAGGTTTACTATGGTGTGTTGCTACAGAATGCTCACGCGAGCTGTTCGTCTTCTGGTCACCTTCTGGTTCGTGTATTATGTGTTTCTACTCTCTCAGTTGGACAAACAAATAAGCAGACTGCAGGAAAGGTAGTCATGTTGCTGCTCGCAGCTGGTCAGCAAGAGAATATTGCGTCACGGGGTCGGTCGGTTGTTCAGAGTCGGGGTGGTAGGCTGCCTGATCTAGAAAATGAAACAAGTCGCCGTAGAAATCAGATCCTATTTATGTTACTTGTGTGCATCTCTATAAAAACGGTCATGATAGAACGTCCACGCGGTACAAAAGGCGCCTGTATGAGGTTCTACAAATTTGTATACTTAGATAGAGTATTTTTCTTTGGGATTGGTACCTAGATAGTAGAGAACCCTGATGGCAGATGCCCACCCGTATTACGTAGGTGTGTGCCTGGATAAACGCTGCATTAAAGTTAAGACGGTCATTAACTAGGTATTATCATTTTATTAACGTCGATAAAGAAGGTGTCGTATTTGCAACAGGCGGCAAACAACACAACTAACTGCGATAGACGGAGCAATTGAGACTAATCGCGTGCTCGTGTCTTGCCTGTCCCTGTCTCGGTTGTTGTTAATCTAGCTTACAGAGTACTCCATTCCTCTTCCTCTTGGGACAGGCCATCATCCGCCATTTGTTCTCTCTACTAGCACACGTGTAGTCCGCACTGCCCAAGATTGGTCGATTTGGCAGTCTCCTTCAGCATCACCAGGCGTCTCAGCGTGAGCACACATGACAACGTGGGGGAGGGGCATGCATGCACTTGTATTGTTATACTGTAGGCTATACATGCTGGCGCTCATAAATTTTATCACTTTCTTATTACACTCATAAAGCAGGTCTTCCCCTTGTTTGCCATGGCCAGGCTGTCTTGGCAGTTTATACCGAGCAGTGGACCCTACCCCAGGTAACTTACAGCATTAATCAATCATAGGTTAGTACCTAGCTAAGGTAGGCTGATTCCTCGGTAAAATTACCTATTCATTTGTTGACGCCTTTTTACGTACTTCTCTTTCATCACCATCTATTTCATTCTTTCAAATACTCAAATATTCATTCCTGCATTGCTTGTGCCCTCACTAACGCGCATCAACCAGTAGCAACTGAACTTACGCATAAGGTTGGAGTGGCCTGAGCAGGGTCTTGGGTCTTCTTCACCCTTGAGATTTAATTTAGGTTGACTCAGGAATGACCTCACACCTGCCTGCTCCTGCGTACCTGACCTAGGTGACCTTGAACCTCACCTCAGCCTCATTCAGGCTCGGATCTCACATCAAATTTCGACCTCAACAGCCCATACATACAGCGCAATACAGCAAATAGAGAGCACAGCTAACACGTCCAAAATGCCACTGAAAGGCGCCCGACTGCTCGTGGCAGCCGCTCTACTCCTTCCCAGCGTCTATTCATCGCCAATCTTCGACGCCGGTCAAAAAGTTCTCGATGCCGTCGCAGGGACACGCGATTCTACGACACCACCACATATACAGCAACCAGGTCGCAAGCTAAATGGTAAATTCCTACATATAACAGGTATGCAGTGGTGCACCCACATCAGAACCTCCTGGTTGCTACTTGATGCCGCATAATTGGCAATATACCAAGGCATCATCTAATTCAGTCCACTAACAACACCAACTACAGATTTCCACCCCGATGAATTTTACAAAGCGCATTCATCCACGGCCGAAGGCATCGCATGCCACCGAGGAAAAGGCCCCGCTGGTCTCTATGGCGCCGAGACTACTGACTGCGACTCACCCGTGGAGCTTGTCGACGCGACGTTGGATTGGATACGATCTCACGTAAAGGACGACATCGACTTTGTCGTATGGACGGGTGACACAGCACGCCACGATAGCGACGAGAAGCTGCCGCGAAGCTCGAAACATGTCCTGGATATGAATAGAAAGGTCGCCAAGAAGATTGTCAAGACATTTTCTGATGACGGCTCGCTGACGATCCCCATCATCCCGACTTTTGGCAACAATGACTTTCTCCCGCATAATATTTTCTATCCCGGACCAAACAAATGGCTACAGGCCTATAGCAGCATCTGGCATCGCTTCATCCCCGAAGAGCAGCGCCATTCTTTCGGCTTTGGCGGTTGGTTTGAGGTCGAAGTTATCCCCAATCAACTATCCGTGATCAGCCTCAACACTATGTACTTCTTTGACCGAAACGCGGGTGTTGACGGCTGCGCCCTTCCCTCGGAGCCCGGCTTCAAGCACATGGAGTGGCTGAGCGTTCAGCTGCAACGTTTGCGTGAGCGTGGAATGAAGGCTATCCTGATCGGCCACGTGCCTCCTGCGCGAACCCAGAACAAGCAAAACTGGGATGAGACTTGCTGGCAAAAATACACCTTGTGGCTGAAGCAGTTCCGCGATGTTGTTACAGGCTCTGTCTACGGACACATGAACATTGACCACTTCCTGTTTCAAGATACCAAGGAAATTGACCTGAGCCTCTACGATGAAGCTGGCACATCCCGAGAACCCATAGAAGATGATTTCTCCGTTGAATCAAAGAGCGACTACTTGATTGAACTTAGAAAGTCCTGGTCCGACTTGCCCGGATCAGCCGCCAAAGCACTGGAAGACGACATTGACGACGAGGATCTTGGTGCGCAGGGCGATGATGTGGACGACTTGAGAAATAGAAAGAAGAAGAACAAGAAGAAGAAGGGAAAGAAGGGCAAGAAGAAGAAGGGTCATGACAAGATCGGAGGCAAATACGGCGAACGATACCAGGTGTCTCTCGTCAGCCCTAGTGTTGTCCCCAACTACTTTCCGACGATTCGTATTATTGAGTACAACATTAGCGGCCTGGAAGACGCCCCAGTCTGGACAGACTCATTTGACGCCAATGCAAAGGCACCGGAAGAGCTTCTAGACTATGTTGGGGAAGAAGACAATGATGAAGCCCACCAAGAGCTCAGGAGGGATGTCGAAGCTGAACGAAGGAAAAAGAAAAAGAAGGGCAGAAAGGGCAAGAAAAGCAGGAATGGTAGAAAAGGCAAAAAGAAGCCGAAGAACCCTGAGCTTGTGATACCAGAGGATCCTCCCAAGGGATCGCTTCCTGGTCCCGCATACTCTCTCCAGGCCTTCACCTTCTTGGGGTACACACAATACTTTGCCAATCTCACATATATCAACAACGATATCACAGATCTGGCCGAGGCAAGTAGGTGGCGGGATGGCGACTTTAGTGACGAAGTACCGAACCATGACAAGCCACGGCCAAAGAAGTTCAACTATGAGGTTGAATATAGCACGTTTACCGACAAGATCTTCAAGCTGCCCGACCTGACAGTTCGAAGCTATCTGAGACTTGCGTCTAGGATTGCCAAGAGAAAGGCGAAGAAGGGCAGGGGAAAGTCACTTGAGGAGTATGACCAAGATTTTGAATATGACTTGGATGACGATGACGACTCTAAGCTTCCGGAGTATGACGACGACGACGACGACGATGCCGATTCCGACCTTGACAGCGCCAGGAATGGCAAGAAGAGAAAGCACAGGCGAAAGAAGACCAACAAGGTCTGGAAGCACTTCCTCCAAGAAGCCTTCGTCAACACCATCCCCGAGAAGCAGCTCAAGAAGTGGTCACGGGGCTGATTAGATTGTGTCAAATACGATAGAGCAAACTCATCTGGATACTTTTTATGGTTGGCATATTTAGCGAAGAGACGGACAGGACTGGGCATATCTGGTGTTTCTGGCGTATCATGAGTACAGTACATTCCTTGCTAGAATAACTTGTTTTAGTGTGTGGATATAGATACACGATATTACGAATAAACTATTGCTTTCTCAAGACATTACTAGCGTAATCCATGTTTTGTCTGAAATTTATACAAGAGTCCCCTTCATTAGGGCAAGAAAAAAAATTAAGGGGGTATCAGCGATTGCAGCTGGGAAGCCACCAGCAGTTCATACATCGTTCGTTTGTTCGTATATCATGACCAGCTAGTCCAATCCATTTCACAAATCAATCAAATTCAAGAAACCATATCCTTTCCTTTATCCTATCCAACAACGCCCCTCTCATCATACGTAATAAGCATTCTACTCTGCGTTATTGACAACCCGCAACGCCCGGCGCGGCCCCATGACGACGCTGAAGAAACTCGGCTCTTGGCCTTCGAGTAGTCCTTCGGTGGAGCCTCCGCTGTTGCTCGTCCCGGGTCTCGTATCCTCGCTGCGCTTAGGGCCTCCTGACCCGCTGCTGGAGCCGGGAGCCCCTGGTGTGGTATCATCCTCGTCTTCTGGGCGCCACTTTGGCTCCGTGGTGTACCGCTGGTCACGATTCGAACCGACCCAGCCAAAGAGGCTGCGCTGGGAAAAGGCACGGTTGGGACGGGCAGTAGCGGCACCTGATGGGTTGAGCATCGAGTTGGAGGCGACGGAGTAGCGGTTTGATACTGCAAGGTGCTGTCTGTAAGCTTTGACTTGACGTCGGTATAGCCAGGCGCAGAAGCCAAGGTAGCAAGCGAGAGCGCCAAAGATGCCGGCGATAACACCTGCAGCTACGAGTCCGCCGTTCACTCCGCCATCGTTTTCATCGTCAGGGGATGCGGTACCCGTCTGGCCAACTTGAACTGTCGCCGTGGGCCCGGAGGTGACGGTAAAGACCGGGGGTTTGCCCGTCAAAAACGGACCGCCGGTCGCCGGCCCCGCAGCGGGGGTTGTCACCGTAGCGCTGCCGTCCTTGTCCCCACCTACAACTTTGCGCACTGCGTCGGGGACCTCGTATCCGTGGGATCCCGCGAGGACGAAGTTGTCAGGATGATGATCCGAGTCATGGTTGCCGGCCTTGTACTTGCCCTTCCACTCGAGTGAAGTGGCATCGAAGACGTACATGCCTGGGTCACATTCGATGTCCTCGCCTACTCCGCCGACCACCACGATCTGGCCGTCGTACATAGCGCATGAGTGACCGGCGCGTGCAGCTGGCCTGTTCTCGTCGTTCTGGTCGACTTTGATCCAGGTGAAGGAGGGAATAGTAAGAATGTACATGTCGTCGTACTGCGTTTGGTTTCCCTACATGGTATAAGTATTTGAGTCCGTTGGGGAACTGTGGCAACACTTACAAAAGGTAGATTTTGTCCACCAAACATATAAATCTGGAAACTCGAAGCATCCGGTGCGCTGGCGATAACGGCACATGGGTTAACGCGAACACTGGGTGTATCTCCCGACGTTTCCTGATGGAACCATTCCGAGTTGGCAATGTCGTAGACATTCAAGGTGCCGAGATCCTCAGTAAATGTTTCGTTGGTACCTCCAGCAAGACCGATCAACACGCCCTTCTCTCCCCAGCCAGGCACAAAGACGAGGACACCGTCTGCCCTCTCGGTAAAGTTACCGCTCTGGATGCCTGCCTTGGTAATGTTGCGATAAGCTCCGCTTTCACCCGCGCCCGTGCCGTCGGAGAGACTGTCGACGCCCGTGTTTACGTAGTTTGGATGCGTGAATTCGAGAAGACTCTTGAGATATACGCGATCAACGCTGCGTGGCCAGCCTGGTGTGGTGGCCCAGTCGAGATGGCCACCAAAGTACCAGCTCAGACCGAGCTCTGGCACCGAGAGGCCTGCTCCCTCAGCAGCGCGACGAACAGGTCGGTTGCCGGCCTCGGATTCATTACCGGCCGAAGTTTTGGGGTTCTTGAACTCGGTCCATTCTTCATCGCTGATGGCGTAGCGCCACACAGACTCGGGTTCGGGATTAACGTAAGGCATGTCGGAGAACTGACCCCCATAGAGATAAAGGTTGTTGTAGTCGTGCCAGAGGTAACCCATAGACACCTCGGGAGGGCCATCGGGTTTCTCTAGTCCCTTAAGAGCGGGAGAATCAATATCCCAATCCTTTGTGAGGTCTAGTGTTAGAAAGTTGTTGTTCCAGGTGTCATCTGTCTGATCGGCCTTTGATCTAGAGCGACCACCGTACAAGTAGAGAGTCCCGTTGAGCTGGGCAGCTTGTAGACCCCATCGAGCGCAAACTTGGGTAGTACTAATCTCGCGTTTTTGGATGACACCAGCGCTGGCACCATTGATATCGGAGAATGATTGGCCGTTCCTCCAGCTAAAAGCTGGAAGTACAACGGCGATGAGCAGTGCTATCATGGTGAAGCGCTGCAAGCTTGAGACGCCTGGAGGTGCACCCGAGGTGCTCTTGATTCTTGGTCGGCCCTTGGGGTTTGATAGTTTGGCGTACCAAGTCTTGGGCGATGACAGTGACAACTGCCGTGGGCGCTGACCCTCGTTACTGCTGTCCTGGTCCTGGTCCTGGTCCTGGTCCTGGTCGTCGTCGTCTTGTTCAAAGTGTCGCTTGTCAGACCTGGACGCTTGTAGGATATCAGAGCTATCGCTCAAGTGCTTGTCGTTATCCTGGGTGTCAAGCTGCTCGCCCGGTAACAGTGCAGGTGCTGATGCAGACGTGGGATGATCCAAATCGTGTTCCAGCCCAACTTCTTTAAAAACAGATCTTCTGCCCTTTCTAATAGCGATTCCCATTTTAAATGGTGGTGTTACAAACGTCTGAGCCTCACGCAGGCGATCCGAGGTGCGTTGCGAGTTGAAGCGAGGCCGGGCTGGAACTAGGAAACCCGAATTGGTCGGGGGAGGGGATTTAACCATTGACATACTGTAGTGCCTGGGTGCTTATACGGATTGGACGATGGCTTGTGGCGATAATGGCGAACAAGGGAATTGGGCGTCTCTTGGTGGCTCAGATCGGCGAGTGCTATGATGTAGCCACCTTGAAGCGATACCACTCTGTAGGGATCATATCCTGCAAGTGACTTGATATGACAGCAGAGCGGGTTTGATTGGGGTATCGAATGGCAACCTTTGCAATTGAAGAATTGGGCTCTCGGGGGGTTTAAAAAAAAAAGAAATAGTGGTAGGGAAACCCGTTGAGAGCTCACATTGGGGGAGGGGACTTGGACAGTGCTTTTGAGGAAGTCCAAGCCTCTAATTAACGAATACAACAATGATCGTCGTTTGGAGCTGAGCAACAAGGAGCTCGGGCTCTCCACTTGGGCCAGACGAAGGCCGTTGTGTAAATCATCTCGATAGTCGACAGACAGCGAAGCACGCCGTTGTTTCTAAACCCCTGACCCACTACATCATCGATTTCACTTAATTAGTAGATTCGATATGCTCTGTACAGAGTACATGCAGTAAGATACCGGTTGTAGGCGTGAGCAAGGCGAAACACAGCCCACAGCCCGAGCAAGGCGCGGGTGGAAATGGAAATGGAAATGAAGCTGGGGAATAAGCTCTGCGTGCCAGTCAGTAAACCAGAACCTTTTGGTATTAGGAACAATTACCTTTCTAGGTAAGGCTTGATACCTACTAAGTCAGCGTAGCAGTAGGTACACAAAGCGCACCTCCAACAAGAGCGTCACCTCACCCTCACCTCGAGCGCGTCCAATCCAATATACCGGTAGCGACTGTATTGCCAGCAACGAGAACGCCTCCCTCGGTAACGAGACGACGAACTAAGCAAAAGCACGTGGGTGGGTGAGCATTCGTCTACTAACATCGAATGCGCGCACAAGCTTAGGACGGTACAGTACGGAACTGTTCAATATCACATCCGGCAAAACCTGGCAGGAAACGGGCCTTTTTTTTTTTCCTTGTTATTTTATTATTATTATTGTTTCCGTTTGGGAGCTGGCCTTTTGGGTTGCAGGCGTCGTTCCTTGCCGGATTCGTCGAAGGTGTAATGATTGGACCATAGAGACGTGGCGATGACTTCACTTGTTCCCGGGGGTGTGGCCTTGGTTTTTGGGATTGTGTGATCGACCGACCGCTTGTTGTTATTTTAACCTTGTTTGATATTTGTTGGTTGATTCGATGTGAGTTGATTTGATCTATTGAGCTTGTCATGCCATGCCATGCCACGCCATGGGAACGATTGCTTATCCCCTCTGCGACCCTTTCCCCTTCTTTTCGTGTAGTAACGCACGCAATGATGCAACACGACGGTCGTGGAATCTGGGGTTAGTT
Organism: Fusarium continuum; assembly: GCA_013184455.1. Lineage (NCBI taxonomy): Eukaryota > Fungi > Ascomycota > Sordariomycetes > Hypocreales > Nectriaceae > Fusarium > Fusarium continuum. The sequence goes on along the minus strand of JABCKB010000560.1, from coordinate 24,019 downwards.
AGACCTGGAGAGAAGGCACTCACTCCAAAACAAACTAACGAAGCATGATGCAGGGATTGTGGAACGCAAGTTGCGCTGTCTCTTGTGTACGGAGTACGATCACGATCTGGATCAATGATTGAATTGTTGAAGGACGATGGTTGGCTCGGATGTCGCTGGATCCGTCCATCTCCTTTGGCGCGGTTTGTTTACACTGTACAGTTCCGGCTAAAGCACTATATGCACGTACAGTGTGATTTGAGCCGAGCGCAAAACATGGGGAAACTGTGATGCTCGTGTTAACCAACCCTCGACCCTCTGCGGTAGGTACTTATGTACTCTGTAACCAAACTGTAAAACCAAAAATAACAGCTTGTCTAGTACCTGCAGTGCTTCCACTTCAAGAACCGCGTGTTCCGGCTAAATTTGTACTGCAAAACACGAGCCAGAGCCCGCGATTAACAGCCGCTGCTGAATTATCCACTGCCGCCACCCGCCGGACTCGTGCTCTCCGTGTTGATCATATTGCTGTTCCCGTACAAAAGTTATCTTTTAGGGCAAAACCGCTCGCGTTTTCAGCTGATTGGTATTACTAGCATCCAATGGCATGGAGTCGTCTTTTTTGGAAACTTCCGTCCCTCCTTTTCGGTTCTTGTGCTTCCAAAACAGCATCCTCTTCGTCTCCTGTAAGTGACACATGGCACCGCCACACCTCGCTTCGCCGGGGACGACCAGCTTCCGCCGCCACACACAGCACTATGCTATACTGACAGGTGATCGCGTTCGTGTTGAAGAAGATAGTATGTACTGGCTGTACTGGACCTTGTTGAGATGAGCAGCTGAAACTTCAGATGACATGTCGCTTAATTTAGACGCTGTCATGGACTGGCAAACGCTAAGCGAGACCCTACCATCCTATTCTAGCCACCGGCATCTCCCACCTTTTCTTGTTACCAAGTATTCGAAGAGCTATCCTACCTATCTTAGATCTCTGGTCGAGGGACGCAAGACCCAAGTAAGGGATAATAGTGATATATGATGGTAATTTCATCCGAGATATCGCCCGTACTTCACATTATTCCCCTCGTTTTGGGTATCGGATCAAAGCTCTTATCCTCGGCCAGCTCTAGAGGCGCTTCTGCCTCTGGTGGCAGCATGGATTCGCCACGATTCACCTGGAGGCCTTGCCTAATACCAAGTTCGCGCCCAATAAACTGCAACGACACCCCCGCGGCTTCGCTCTGCTCGGGAGGGGCCGAGGGCACGAGGTAAACCGCCGTCAGGGGCCAGATCAGTTTCAATGCGTCAAACACCGTCCTTGGAGATGGGTTGTTGCGAAACGCTGCTGGGTCGAGATGTTTACCTACAGACTCCATGATTTCCTTCGCGCCTTCTCGGACCCGATGTATGCAATGTGCACGTAGTACCTTGAGGTCGTGAAGGGGGACAGGAGCAGACATGTGGTGAGTTAAAAAGTTTGCAAAGGTCAGAATGACGTGGTAACCCTTAACTCGTGCCGAGTTGAGCATATTCCACAGGTAGGGGTTGAAAACCTCATCGACATAATGGTAGGTTGCGTTGAAAGCGTTGAAATGGTCTTCAGCTTTGAACACGATCCCGATCAAGTCGTAGTACTCGGCCGCCGCCGCATTAAAGTCTCGTGCTCGGAGAATGGTGAGTATGCGCGATTGCACATGTGCGATTTTGCAGATGTAATCAGAGACTTCGACAGCCAGTCCCTCTCCCGGTTGCAGTGTTTCCCTGATGGCAGAGAACCATTCTAGGGATTCTGGGGGACACTCGCAGCTCGTAAGGAGACATCGTATTTGCTGGCTAGTCGTTAGCGCGGGCAGACAGACATGAACTTAACCTTGAATCACCATACCACCATGTTATACGCAGGCCAGAAGCCCATTCTGGAACCCTGTTTCCGCAATGAACCCACTCCTCTCTGCTGGAGAATACTGTATAGTCCGTTGGTATGGAGATGCCACGGACTCTGAGGTGTTATACGGTTGATGGAACCCATGAGAAGCTAAAGAAGCATGAGTATGGGTACGGCATTGCTGAAGATGAAGCACCTTGCTTACCTCATAATTTGCTAGAATCCACACTGTTGCGAGAACATCGTCCCTCATAGCGCCATCAGGCGTTTTCAACGCCTCACCAACAGAGCTTAGGGTTTTGCCAAGATAGGCACCAAGTTCTTTGTCAGTCTGGGTGACAGAACCGTTATCGATAGCAGTCGGATATCGCAGGTTGGTGATGTAGGTACGGGCAAAGAGGTGAGTGGCCCAGAGAAGAGGTCCTTGGGGGCCGCTCTTCTTGTATGTGTCGTGGAGGAAATCCAAGGTGTAGTAAACGTTAAGAAGAATTGGAACAGAATGAGCAGTCCAGTGCTCGTTGAGTGACTGGGGGAGTATAAGAGCTTCTCCTGTGTTTGTATACTTGACAAGGTCGATAATCCTGGGTGAGACGGGGCTGAGTTCACGATCATCTTCTACTACTGTCGACGGTGTGACCGCACCTCCACTCGATGAAGATGAAGACGACGGTGAAGCAAAGGACATGACAGACTCTCTGTGAGTCTTTTGCTGTGCCCTCTTCTTTCGTTTCTTGATAGAGCTTGGGTCGGCATTGCGAAAGACGAGCTCTTGCTCATCCCGATAGCCTGGACACTCAGTCCCATATTTGATACATCTCTGACAGGATGGTCTAGCAAGATCGCACTGTTGATGTTGTCAGCATTCAAGATCTGATGGATCAACTGATTTGCTTGTTCGTCTCTTGGCGAGACAAACGCGTAAGCACCAAGTAAGCAGACTGAGGTGCTGGACTGACCTTGACACGTCGTGACCGACAAAGATGACAATCCTTGCTTGGCTTTCCCGTGTTGGGCATTGTAAAAAGGCGTCAAGATACCCCAAAATGACAAAGGGTCGTACAGATTCTGTTATCATTGATGGGTTGTTAGAGTTGAAACGGGTAATCCTTTCGAAGCTCACGCTGTCACAAAGGGACTAGCGGGCCCTACAGGGCTGACGCCGTTGACCGGCCGGTGGATCTATGGTACGTGAAATGGAACGTCACGTGCGAGACGGCAAACGATGGTGATGAATTCAGCAAGGGCTTTGAGATGGGTAACATGGGCGTTTTCTTACCAGTTGTTTCCAAACCCAAGGTAGCGTTGAGTGTGGTTGATCTAAATGAAATACTCCAACTACCTTGTTCAATAGGCCCTGGGGAACAAGATGACAAGGCTCATTCAGCAAAACTCCAGCTGCAAGTTCATGAGCAGCGTGCAGAGGAATATACTGGCTCGTTATATCAAAGTCCTCAGGTGTCCTCAAAGACAGAGAAGTTCCGTGAAGGGACATGCTGCCAAGTTGCAAATGCGTCAATGTTAAGTTGCTACTAATCGCTGAAATTGCTCAGACGGATTTTGCTGAGAACTACCTGCACCTGATATAAAACCGAATAGATAGGTAGCCAAGGGTCAGTCCTTCACTCCATAATCTTGCCGTTGAACAGGTATTTGATCAATAGAAATAGAGAGCCTGAACTGTTTGTAAAGGCACTTATCATCTACTCTATTCTAGCAACTTTGTGTGGCTGAAAGCCCTGCCACTGCCTGCCAGCTGCCTGCTGTTGAGCGCCTCTAATGTTCCGAGCCAGCGTGGATTTTCCCTCTATCACTTTCTATTCTCCTCTGTCCCATTCATTACGTTCTTCTTCTATCCTTTGTTTCTATTTCTTCTTTGAACCTTGAGGTGTGATGCGACCTGCTGCCACGCAACCTCTATTGTTTACATCTCTACCTAGACAACAGCGCACAACCATCGCCTTGTAAGCACCACTCCCCTCATCATGGATCACAGCCTTCTCGAGAGGCTTCGCGGTTCTTACCCTTCACGAAAGTCCATCATGGGTTTTATCAACGATAATAAGCCCATACTCGTGGCGAGCAAACCTGCAAGCACACAACCTGAGACCACGGCATCTACCACCTACGAAACTACAATTCCTGAGCCTGTAATGGCTGAACCCGCAATCACTGAGCATGGGATAAGCGGCCCTTGTATTTTTGAGCATGCGGCCAGCGAGCCCGTGCTCACTGAGCCTATCATTACCGAGGATGCAAACACGAAGCCAACTATCAGCGACCATGCGGCCAGCAAGCTCACGACCAATGGGCCTTCAATCACCGAACCAGTTAAACGAAGCGTTTGCTTTGATGCCAACGGAGACCTTCGTCTTAGAGTTGGGCGCTATCCAGTTCGCGAAATGACTGTTGACTCGCGGGCGCTCAGTCGCACGTCTGCTGAGCTTCAAGCAATACTCTCCCGAAGCGGCAAGGAAAACAGCAACAGCGGCTGGACTGTTGATCTGCCCGATGATGATCCTGCCCCGTTCGCTCTACTCCTCAACCTGATCCATGCTCGATTTGAGAAGGTCCCAACACATGTCTCGATTAATCAGCTGTACGGAGTCTGTATCTTGACCAACAAGTATCAGATGACCGAGGTTCTGCGGCCCGTAGCCGAGCGTTGGTACGAGGCTATTGAACGGCCTGAAATTTCCGAGTCATTCTTCAAGATGGTATTCGTTGCCTGGGAGCTGGGCTTTGCAGAAGATTTGAGCCAAATGGCTGGTCAAATTGTATGCAACTGCTGGTTGGACGAGGACAACCAGCTCGCTATCAACAAAATCTGGCAAAATCTGACCGAGATCGAAGCCTTGAAACGTGTTCCCATTCTTGGTAAGTTCCATCACCTTTCCTTACCGGCTTTTCTAACCCGCCTCTAGACTGTATCGAAGAACACCGCAGTCTGGCACTGGAAGTGTGTTGGGAAGAGTGCCAGAAGCTGAGCGAAATGATCCTCGAGTTTTCAATCAGAGGGGAAATGTGCCGCAATCAGCATACACGGAAGGATATCTGTCTCATGATGGGCAGGCTGTTGAGCAAGGCAGAGCAGGAGAGCATCCTTGACCTCTTCAGCTACGGCAGTATAATGGAGTTTTGTCAGAGTTTGCGTCTGAGCCTGAAGGATCTAGAGGCCAAGATCAGGGCTGTTGCGGAATTTGTCGACGTCTGCGGGTGGTGTGAAGGAGTGTTCGAAATGATGGACACGGTCCTAGGCCAATTCCGGAGGGCTAGAGATCCTCTTTACTTGCACCACCTGGATGTCATGAGAGTGCAGGCTGCCAAGATCAGGATGATGTCGTGGGTATCCGACAGCGACCAGGAAGAATGAGTTGGCGGTGAGAGGAGGTATTTGTACAGAACCTTGGTGGTTGGCACGAGAGGAGTCGCAGTGTTTCTGGAATATATCTCCAGCTTATGTCATGTACGATGAACTCAAAGGGAGATTTGACAGCAGCCGCATGCTTTGAGAGGGAAGGGCAGCTGGGCCGAGTATTCAGACTGAATCAAGCATGAACGGTAGATTATTGTAGAACTAAAGCTTTATTCTTCCGGAATTTGAACGTGCCCCCAGATTCATTAATCTAGACGACCTCTACGACATTTGCGTCCTGACAAGTAAATATGGCATGACAAAGGTGCTACGGCCGATGGTGTCGAATGGCACAGCACCATCACAGGAACTCATGTGAATGAGATGGAAACAGAACTCTTCTGCAAGAACCTGTTTGTCGCTTGGGGGTTTGGATGCGCTGTGACAGTTGAGGAGATGTTGCCCAAACTTGCCCGAGTATGTTTCCTTCAACCAGGATGGCGACTTGCTCAAGAGCGGGTCTCCGCCTTTGAAAAGCCTGGAATGTATCAACTTAATCCCGTTGCTAGGTGAGTGAGCTTACGGTATGATTCTATTAGCAAGTTATATTATCCCAAATCTGTGTGAACTCTACCATCCAGCGTCGTTATGGCATGCTGACCATCTATCGAGCAGAAAGCGAGAAGCTGGCGACTAATTTTTCGCAAGACGTACGCTGTGTTCGCTTCATTGAAGTTGCACCGCTCGAGAGCTACACTGCAGCTGATGATGAGATTTTCAGGTACACAGATGGGATGTGAACCTGGCCATCGACGAAGCTCTCTAGATCTGTTGAACTTGAGATGGACTGACTGGGCCTTTTAGGTAATAAATTGGACAATCAGGCTTGCCATCTCTCATGACAGGGGTAGGGTTATGGCTGACGGACATTCTTGGCTGAGCCTACGGCGCCTTTTTGACATTTTGTATAAGTCGTCTACTCAGATACTGTTCAATCTCTTCATTTTAGAAAATGAGCGATAAGGAAGCATGCTTTGTTAAACATCTCCACCCAATGCAAAGATCCCACCCATATCGTGGGCTCCAAGTGAGGCCATTCAACAATTTCCTAATTAGGCCATCCCGCCCATTCTCACTGGCTAGCTCTCAACACCCCGCTTCCTTTCGACATCGTCTTACTGTAGTCGCTGAGCAAGAGTGAATTAACACAAAAAACGATGACACACAAATAATGCTGTGTCTTTTTCTTGTCATTCTATAATTGGTCAGTATCCAAGCCCTGGCCTTATCTTGTCAGATTTTGTATCGTCCTTATCAAAGGCCACCCACTCACCTCCTCTTCACTCTGAATTCCTCCTTCAACACCACCACCATGGCTCACTACTCGCAACGTCAAGACATCCTCCCCCTCACCGGCGGTTGCGCCTGCGGCCTTGTCCGCTACCAACTCTCCCTCCATCCTCTCCTCGTCCATTGCTGTTACTGCACCGTCTGCCAACGTCAAACAGGCTCCATCCTCGCCCTCAACGCCATGATCGAGTCCACGGCCCTCAGTCTACTCCCCTCAGCGCCGCCCACCTTCGCCGGCACACCTTCTAGCCCAGATCCTGTCCCCGCAGGCGTCCAGCCTGTCTTTGCCCGGCTTACTTCCGCTGAATCGGCCATCCGTAAACCCCAGCCCAAGGCGAGGACCTTGTCGGTATGTCTCCCAACAGAATCTGGCGTGGGACAGACGGTGGTCAGCTGCCCAGCATGTCACACCGCTGTGTGGAACAACTACGTCGACGGCGGACCGCATCTGTCGTCTTTACGTGTTGGAACGCTAGATAGACCATGGGAGATTGAGCCCGATGTACACATTTACACGCGCAGTCGTCAGAGCTGGGTGGCCGTCAACGATGGCAAGCCATCATTTGACGATTACTATCCCAAGAGGGAGGATCTGCTAAGGGAGGATGCTCTCAAGAGATATGAGGCCCTGAAGCCAAAGATCGATGAGATGAGGGCCGAGCTAAGAGCTGCCTGGGAGTAGCCTCGTTTTAAGGGTGATGGTTTACGTAAAGGATCAACAATGGATTCGAAAGCACAGCACAAATCAGATCACAAGTTGCTGCAGGCCAGTATCGTTCATAGTCGCGCTCAAAAGCACTCAATATGTCATTACAGCCATTATCATTATGATGCTTCCCAATCAAGCAGAAGACGAATCTTCTGTATTCATCCTCACCCTCATCCCCAGCCAGAATTGGTATATACACACGAGATCATGCTCAACGACCACCCCGTATTTGTAGCCGCACTACCTATGGACATGTTCATTGCATCCAGTCCTACTCCGCCCGTGCCTGCCTTTACCTTTGACCTGAAAAGGCCAGTTCCAATGTGTGCGCTTGTTGCGGATTGATGCATGATATATGTAGGGAAATGAAGCAAACAGACCGGTTGTTGCTCTTAAACGCCTCAAGATTCAAAGCAGAATAACCAAAGAACCATTGAAAATCTGAAACAGATAAGCAAATCACTCAGAGCGACTTGAAACCATGCCATGTCCCTCCTCTAGACCCTTCAGTTTCGGTTCAAAGAGAAAATAAAACAAAAGATAAAAATAATAAAACGTCAAATCACCCAGTGATGGTGTTTTGATATTGGTGCAAGAAGAGCAAATGTGCCCATCCTTGCCACCGATGCATGTGGCTCAGTAAAGATGAAGAAAAAAGGAAATCATGTATGTGTGCGAGAGAACACGTAGCACAGTGCGCCGAGTGCTCGGTGAGAGGAAATCTCAACTTCACAGCTTCTAACCGCCGACCTTGCGGAAGCCCTCCACTCCTAGAATAGGGATCTCCACGTCAGAAAGGTTTTCCATCCCTTCGTCGCGGCGACGCTCGACAAAGTTGTTGCATTCGAAAACAATCTGAGCCCACTCAGCAAGAGAGCGTCCAGCGTAGACAGCGTTTTTGGCATAGAACCCAGTAGGCTTTACAGGGTTGACAACGTTATCAGTGGACGAACCCGCGGTTGGATTGGGTGATGAAGAGGCCGGCGGAGACGGGCTGCCCTTGGTGCTCGATGGCTTAGGGGACTCGGCATTCGATCCTGAAAGGGTGACCTCGAGCTTCCAGCTTGGAGCACTCACCTCTTCGTCAGAAGAGTTTAGCGAGCTCGCGTTCTTGGCGTTGTCGATAAGCCCTTGCTGAGGACTGCCGGAAAACTTGCGTGTCGGTGCCGAGTATCCCACCGGTACAGCAAAGCCATTGACTCGTAACGGCCCGCTGATGCGGGTCTGCGCTGGACCAGGAAGTCGAGGTCGGGTCAGGAAGCGATCTCGAAGAGGCGCTGCCTGTTGTTGCCATGCAAGAACAAACTTGAAGACATATTTTGGCTCCTCATAGGTGGGTTGAGAGTACAAGGAGTCGTCTTCAGATGGACGGTTCTTGTTGCTGTTGATCGTGGACGTCCTGTTGGATGGGGCTGTGCCCAAAGTTCGGGACTCCGCTGTGTCACGGCGGACAGTCTGGAAATCATCGTCCCACCCAGCGCCTGCACCCGTGTTGCCGCCAAGAGAGAGGACCTTGCCCAATAGCGACCATCTTTTTCTTGAGTCATGCCTCGAAGGATCAGACGGAAGCCCATTAAGAACACTGGTCTCGCTATTGGGAAGCTTAGCAAAGGAATCGAAACTTCCCATGTACAGTCCTGGCTGAGGAGCATTGATTTCCTGGCGGATAATCATGAAGCGTTTTCCAGGAGCAGGGTTAACAGGAGCAGTCGAAGGGGCGATTCGCTGTTCCTGCTCCGCAATGTGCTTGATGTGCAGATAGTGAGCCCATGTTGTTTGAAGCCTCTCAGCAACAAGTGCAAATATTTGTCTGCCATCGAGTTAGTAAATAGCCGAGACACAAATGACAAACATTCTTACCCATCAACTTCATCCAGCGTCCCCGCATCTCGGCACATTCGCCAACACAGCAAACGCTGGTAGTAAGCCCGGACCATGGGGCACCAATGATTGAAAAACTCATTGAAGGTCTCTTCTGTCAGCAGCCAGTCCTTGCAAACGGCCAACTTGCGCACAGGATCTTTCGATATGGCGTCCCAGATGGAGTAGATTAGGGCCATCATTCGAATCTCGGACATGGTGTTGAAGGAGCTCATGACTTTTTGACAAACGTCAAACCAGAATGGCCAGTCAAGATAGCTGTTTGAGCTGTCTGGATCTTCGAACTCACTATAGAGCACGAGAACTTCCTCCAAGAAGTCACACAGTGTGAAGCAAGCAGGGTGGTTGTATTTCGAAACCTTTCGCGTCGCCGCCTTCATCATGGTGGCAAAAGTTTCCGCGAACGTATGGCGAGCAGGAGCAATTTCGAGCGAATCATCCGAAAGATAATCCTTCAATAGCATGATGCATCGGTTCTCAGACATGCCTCTCATGATGTTACTGACAGGGAGCGGGAGGGCCATTGCGGCATCAGCGCCTGCCATAGAGTCCATTGCAGCAGGATTAAAGCCGGCATCCATTGGGGACTGGCGATGAATAGTTGTGTCCAGAACGTAGAGGAGTTGAGCTTGAACAAGAGCGAAGGCGGGAGACCTTGCCTTTTCAAGCAGAGGCAGCCCAGGAGGCATAAACTGTTCGGATAGGATATGGAAATATTTGCAAAATATGAAAAAGAGGTCAGTATCTCGGCCTTTCCAGCGAGCCGCCCAGGGGCCCGTCCAAGGGATTCGAGACACCAGCATAGGTAATCTAGGCACCTTCTTAAGGCTATCCCACATGCCCTTTGGTGATGTCCAGCTAAACATGCCAATCGTCGGTGGGAAAAAGGCCGCGATATCATCGCTCTCGCCCTTGTTCTTTCGCGGCAGACCCAGCTCATCTGCTACTCGTCGGATGAGTTCCGGAGAGAGACCCCAGAGTCTAATCAGGATATCTGCAACGCCTGGTGCGAAGAAGAAGGCGTATGCGCAAGCCTTCCCAGCAAAGTTGACCAAGCTGACCGGTACATGACGGAGCGAAAGCTTGTCAACTATAAAACCCATCTGCTTGACCAGGTTGGAAACAAACATGGTTCTGATGTTGTGTTCGGCCGATTCTTCTATAAACGCTGCCTGACTCGATGTAATAGATGAGCTTGACGAGTTGGTCATAGAGCGGGCTCGAACTCGCTCCGCCGGCGATCGGTTAGCGAGCGGTAAGAAGTATGAGGTAGCTTGTCGCCATTCTAGTCGCATCATGAGAAGTGTCACAGCGTCGAACAAGACTGGGCGGTCGACACCAGGCACAGGTTGGGGCGCATGGCCATCCAGCATCTCCAAGATTGCAACCCACCACTTATTTAAAATCGTGGCTCTTCGATCGACATCTTCAGGGAAAAGCTGCTTGGTTGATTCATGATTCATCGTGTTCCGTAAGAAAGGAAGAAGTTGTGTTTGAACCTGCGACACTCGCTGGGCTGTGTTCTTGGCAAGGAAGCCCTTGAAATCTACGTCAATCGACTTGAAAGACGACCACAGTACATCTCTTTGCTGAGGTGGCATCTCGAGAGAAGATTCGTCGGTCACGGTCGTAGCGGAGGTGGTATCGCAAGTAGAAGATTGCGGCGTACGGTCTTCTGTGGTGATCGAAGGTGGCGGTGCGAGACTCGTGGCGGAAGAAGCACAGCTATTGTCGGAATCGGTGTTCGTATTGAGCTTTGACAGGCCCGCCTGTTTCTGTTTGAGCTTTGAAAAGTAGCCGCTCGCTCGAGAAAAGGCCTTGGGGCCGGCAGACCTTAGCGAATCGGTCGACTTGTTCTTGTCTGCTTGGTCGACCGTAAGGCCAGGGCGTTTGCGGGTCTTTGTAAGCTTTACTGATACTGTGCTCTCAGATCGGCTATGCCCAGATGGATCCCCGATTTCCTTGGTAGAATCGGCATTTTTCATGGGTGATGGAGAGCGAGAAGGTCTCCATGAACGTTTGGCAAAGTTTGCAAAAGATCCTGATTTTGTCAGACTTCTCTGCAGGGGTTTCGGGTCTCCGATAGATCCATCGCCAAATCTCTTATCGCCTGCAGAGGTCGTCGGCCGAGGAGGGTCTTCATGATGAAGATCTGTCGTGCTCTTGGAGCCTAGAAGCCAACCTCTAGTGTCTCTGAGCGAGCTTGTTCTTTTTCGGGCATGTCTGGTGCGAGAGGTCTCCTCAGGGACTTCTTTTGTTTGAACGATTGAAGAGGGTGACTCGGGTGCCGCCTTGCCAGTCTGTTCGCCTGCAAGGAAAACTGACGTATCGAGGTTGAAGTCGACATTGAACGTCGGAAGGTCAAAACTCGGTATCGTTTCAAGATCGGACACGCTCTGGCGCTGTGGTGAGGGACTCGAGGAGGGCTGTTCAAGCGAGGATAGCGAGAAGAGTTCCAGGTCTGGGCTAGAATGAGAGCGCGGGAAGGAAGACGAGGTTTCCACAGCCGGAGCCATGATCATAGTAGAACCACCCATCTCATGACAAAACGATAGGAGACCAGGCAGCCTTCAACGAGAGAAGCGTCCCGCAAGTTGGTGCTCCTCTTGCTGGAAAGCCGACCGTACAAAAAATTAATAAAGCAGATAACTCTCGTCTCAATTCACCATTATTCGGCGCTTCTCTGGCCGGCAGAGGAATGAGGGTTACAGGAGCAAAGGTCTGGGGTTGCAATGCTGAGGATTTGAGGTGGTTTGAAAGAAGAAAAGACGAGGCTCTCTCTCAGGGTTTCCACAGACAAACTGCAAATGTGCACTGCAGACCAACCTGCCCAGTCTCGTAGTGTGCCGTAGAGTACCTGGGCTTCTGCTAGTGCGACCTGCAGCAGCCAGCAGCCTGCAACCTCCACACCCAGGATCGCCACGGGCTAGCCGGGGGGAGCGGCAAGACGGAGGTGGTGATTGACAGGGAGCCCCTAGGGAGTCCGAAGTATCCGTACGGCTGGCGTTGTACCGGACTGTACCAGAGAAATGAGGCTATGACCAGAAGAGGCGGCGCTGTTGTCAGAATGGGGCGACGCACGGGATAAGAACATGGAATAATTGTTCTTTTCTGATAGAGAAGACCGAGTAAGTCGACAGGGGCCCAAAACAGAGGCAAAGAGAGTCGAGTACTTTGGGTACTAGGTACTAAGATACTTTGCTAGGAGAAGTACGTCGCGTAAGTTCCCATTGAGTTTGTGGAATGAAGCAGAGGTGGAGCTGACAACACTCACTACAAAAGACTGACGAGCAACAAAAGCTACAGTACATCCATCCCATTTCGATCAACGCCCGTGAAATGAACAAACGTCATTGACGAGACGTTGAGTCAGAGCACTCTTCTTTTGTTTATTGTTTCGTTCTTTTTGGGAAACCGCCTAGAACATTAAATCACACATAGCAGACACGGTGAAACCTCCGGCGACAGTGCGCCCGCTCTCATGGTTTGTTTAATAAGCGCGTCCAGAGAAAGCCTACAGTGCACCAACTCTCGATAGAATCAAGGCACCAGCACAGCTAGCGCGCTATCTTACTGTCGAGGTGATGCGATTCGCCCGCTCGTCCACCAAGCCACGGCACTCTCCTCTATCAAGGCCAGGGGTCGAAAGCCTGGCGGTACACGGAGCTGAAGAGGCACAGATGGAACCGAATGCAACCTCCAAGTAAAGATGATCACACTATTGCGCGCTACGAACTATAGGTACATACTGACAACGAAGCAGAAAGACGCAGTGAGACGCGCTATGTAACTCATATCTCAATGAGTTCAAGGCAACAAAGAGCGCAAAATAAGCCGCCATCATTCTTGACCAAGTTCATTCCGATCTGTGCCATGTTTTTTCTGTCTGACACGCGAAACCTGATGTTTAGAACCCCAGTCACGGAGTACAACATGGCCATCTTACTTTGTCGCTTTGTATGTATGTCCCCATACTCCGAGGAGGAAGCTCCCTGTGGCGGCGGACGAGGCGTGAAGTGTGAATTGTCGGTCTTTCATGATCAATTAATGACAGAGAAACGCGGCAAATATCTACATTATACTGAAATGTATAGACTTGAACACTAAAACTACATTCGAGTCCAGTATTCCATCATCAACTGAGCTGAGACAAGCGTTTCGAGTCGCGGTTCCTCGGTGACAAACTGAGTGCATTCGATGTTTCCCTATTGATAAGCACACATCGTGAAGCGACATCGTCGATTAATAAATGTAATGTAACCCCCTAACTCCTAGTGTCGAGGCGTTGCCGCCAGCTAAACGCGAAGCAGCTCGGCCTGCTACGGAGTACAATTTATGTAGATGGAGATCATGAATTTACCTAAATCAATCGCCTGTCGGGCTGAGGTTTAGTGGGTATGAATGAGCCACGCCCAGACCATGACAACCGACAGTGGAGCAGTACCGTTGAGGCTGACTCTGGTCGTCTAGCTGTAAGGTACTTGCTGTATCTGTACTATACATGGACACAGCAACAGGCTTCCGCTCCGTATAAGGGGATCTGCAGCTTACATGTACATAGTCATATGTAATCTCAATAGCGATACCATCGCCGGGGTTTCCTGTATATCCAAAACAACCGAATCAGTGGAGAATGGGCAGTCCTAACGGCTGAGAAAAGAGGACATTCTGAAGTGGAATCTCTGGAGCAGGTTGTCCGAGATTGCGGGATAACATAGTCAAGGCTCGAGGTGATGAACACAGCACGGGGCACATCCCCTAAACTAGCAATTGGTAAGGAAATAAGAACTAAGGTATCCATGACGAGCGGATCAGAGAAAGTCAGATCGTTCTAAGCTGTGCAAGGAGTTTTCACTAGGTAGGTTAAAAACTACAGCCGCCGTTAAAGTCGGTTACAAAGCCAATCACTAGGTCGTCGTCATGCCGTACCCGCCGGCCACAAATTCGACCTCGCATGCGGTTTTCATCTTGGTTGACCTTTCCAGATAGTTTTGTACAGATATCAGTTGCTGAGCATGGCCATATTGTTCACGTCTAGTTTCGGTTACAAGGTTGTGTCTCTACGAATAAGGCCAGTAGCTGAACGATTGGCTGGCACTTCATCAAGTACAGTTTGATAGGATTCGGAAGGCTCAGACCCCGAGAAAGGGGCCTTGGCCATGGATGTTTTCTAAACCTCATTTCTCGCTGGCCCCCACCCAAAGTACCGCTTTGTATTTATCGTCAACACAATGGATGTGTTTCACTGATGACGTTCCTCCAAGTTGCTCAAGCGTATTACCTGATCAAGCCTAGAGTCTGAATGCTAAATGACCCATCGCCGCGCCAATACTTATCCGGCACATGGTAATTTCAGAGCTGAGAAAGAGCGCCTTGGAAGTTGGAGCGTCCCGCTTACATGTCTGTCTCATTGTCTGGGGGAGAATGTCTCTGGTTAAATTCGGACACTATCGGCAATCCAGAGTTAAAATCTGCCAACTCAAAGTATGGTTTGCATTCACTGATGCGGTGGTGATGATGATTCTACGCCTCCATACAACTGCCACGTGCTGGACCTATTGGTCGACTCTCCCGCTCAGAACGACTGAATCCTCTCGAGAAAGCAGTGGCGGAGACAGGATGATTCCCCATGCTATCACGCACTGCCTCTCTGCCTGAATTTCCTCTTTCCCTAGTCCATTCTTTTGCTTACTATGATGCGGCTACGGCTGCGCCTATGCATGTGACTGCTGGGGAGTACAGTATGTTGGTGTCACAACATCTTATCGACCTCTATTCGGTTTCCCTTATGTGCATCACGCTGTTCAACTTCGGAATACGGCTGAGGCCCCCTCTGCAGCCCCATTCTCTCAGCTGTATCGGTATGTACAATCGTAGGCTACGTCCTGGGTTGGAAATTGATCCGTGGAGAAGAACAACGACGGCGCCTTGGCTACGGTCCCAGACACAAACACACATACTGTTCTGAATCCCTGGCCGGCTGAATCCGAGGGAGGCAGAGTTCCGAATTGATGGACCTGTATGCACCGACCAGGCCCTATATTGGTGTCTATCACAAACCCTAAGGTGGCGCCATTTTGCCCACCTCATTGCATTATGTCTGGTACCAAGCCTTCAGACGTGCGGTGATGTGGGTCTCTCATGAGTTTGATGGGCGCCAACGAGGCTTGACTTGCTTAGACTGAGAGATTCATCCAATATGAGAGCCACAACGGTTGGTCCGCGGTGAGCTCCAACAATCCTTATGGTAATAAGGACAGCAAGGCAGTAAGGAATTCACGTCGAACCTCGTTTGTTGTTAGCAGCAGCTTATCCAGCGCCATGGCATGTACCCCTATCTTCATGCACCATTGTCTGTGGGATTGCAAGAACAGAGGTGTTTGGTAATAGTAGGGGACATCAATCTTGGCACGATATATTTTCCTTCAGCAAGGCGAGCATGGAAGAGCCCATTTGCTGTACACACTAATGCCGTTCACAGTTTGACTGCGTTTCACTGTTTCACCAATGTACCTACCTACCTTGGTATAATTGTTTTATAGCATTGACTGGAGCGCTCGTATTTGAGATCCTGTACCAGCAGGACGTTGGGTTGGACCACGCACGAGTCGGTCAGCGCAACCTGCATTCCTCGTGCTCAACTCATCGTCGAACCTGGTATTATGATCTTGAAATCTTGAGATCTTGAGATTGTCTAGAGTTGATCATGGAAGATCTTGTGTTGCGATTCGTTGGTGGCAGATCATCGGGCGCTGGCCAAATACCGCAAGTTGTGGAAAGGATGAAAATTTCAGCGCAAAGTTTGAAGCTTATAAATAGACGATCGCTTATGTAATCGCGTTTGTGGGGCGGCTCGGTATGGAATTTGGATACAGGTACCTGTTGTCAATCGATAATGAACGACGGCATGTTGAGCATTAACAGGTAACGTAAAGTTTCAAAGTTAGGGGCACCAGGTATCTGCAGGTTTTGTTTTTATATGAGTTCCGAATTACTCAGTGCTATCACCTTGACAATTTACAGGGCGAGTTGTTCAGGATCGTTTCTTAGCTACAATAGTACCGCTACCAAAACAGGAAAATCAATCGACCCAAAATATCCAAAAGGAGTGTTGATTCAAGCATGATTAAGTAGAAGAAGATTTTATCTGGTCGTTGATAGATAGAAGACTCAGATAAATAAGGAAATTCATGTTATGTGTATATTATAACAACGTTTAAGCCTGTTTAAAAAAAGCCTTAAGAAGTTTAGGATAGGAGAAATAATCATAGTTACCATGACGTCACTAAATTTTCATGCTTAATTACTAGCTTATTTAGTAGATGGGATGGGTTTGTAAAGTTTATAGTAGCAGTTCATGATAATAGACAATGTGGCAGATATAGGCGGTAATGTGAATGTCGAACACACGTACCGGGTAAGTTAGTTAATTATGCACATAAGAATAAAGAATAATCCATGACCCAACGAATCCTCTTGGAGATATTGGTGGATTTTAAAATTGGACAGCATTTATGTGTGGGTTGTTCTTATTTCATGTTCCCCTCTACCTGTGTTGATTGTGGGCTGAACTCAGTCCTTGTGGTCCTTGGCGAAAGTCAGAAACCCCAACGACAAATACAATGGATGATCCTTCTAATGCCATGCAATGGGAGATGCATAATGGTCATTCATTACCTCGTCAACTATCTGATTGCAAGGGTTCAAATCCCGGGCCAACTAGGGAAGACTACCAAAGCCAAAGCTGGAGCTTGGCAAAAGGTGGTGTCTTGGTTTTTTCTCTTGGATGCTCTCTGGGATCAGCTTCCACTATAGCCGACAGACCAATGAGAAGCTCGATTATCTTGCTTGGCGCCTTCGTAACCCATCCAATTCCCTGATCTCAGTTTCGGTATAATTTAGCTTGGAGCTCCTTTGAGCTGTAGCTGCTGGGAAGGCAGGAAAATGGACCAATATTTGTGTCGTGACCAGCTGGTGAATGAGCCAGCAGCGACCCTTAGCTTAACATCTCCTGGGTATATTTATACTGACCTCTCGCTGGCAAGTACCGTCATCCTGATAGTGTGTATCTTATCGCAGCTGTTCTCGACCCCTGCACCAACGGGATGTGTCCGGTTGCACCTGCGTCATCATCCAGTTGTGCTGTGCTTTTGTGTCTTGGTGTCTTACCCTTAGATTGATTGGTCTCCTCTCCCGTCAGTCTAATCCTCGAGTTTTTCTCCCAGACACCGTCAGATCCTTTCTTGTAGCATTCATTGTAAGCTCCTTGGATTTATGTAGTGAATGCTCGCTCGACATTGAAGAAAGCCCCACGCAAACAGATTGAAAATCGTACATCGTCGCGTCAAGCGACAGCCCGCGTCGCCGATTTCTTCTATCCGGATATCGATCGCATAAGAATCGCGACGACCCATCCTGTGCCACTACGAAAACCGGAGGCCTCCATCTCTACCTACATAGGTATCTGGAAACCAACGCCCAGCTCCAAACCGGGACCAGATCCAGAAAATGTCGGACACAGGAGATAGGCCTGCGACCACCGAGTCGCAACGAAACCCTTACACGTCAGCCAGTCGCTGGAGACATCAGGAATCGTCTGCTTATGCTGCACACGCCTCACAGCTTACTGGGCAGGGCGCACCACGAGATCCTCACCAAACGAGCGGCAACGCGGGTGAGCTTGCCAACTTTCTCAACCAGTCCCGCGTGGAACCAGAAGAAGACAACCGCGACGTCGGAAAGTACAGACCAATCACTGCTGCCGCTGGCGATATCAATGGGAACATTTTGGGCGACAATGTAGGCCAAAGCCATGCCGGCCAAGGCTCTCAGGGACAAAATGCTCCCGACGGAAAGACTATTGTTTGCGGTCCCCTGTTGAACTACCGTCATATGAATCAGGGACGTTGGTACGGCAGCGTTCTCATTGTTGTGGAAGGTGGCGGCAAGATTCCTCTCCACGAGCCTTTCTTGGCGTTGAAACAAGCTGTTGACTCTCAAGACGGTGGCTACTCAAACCAAGACGGCGCAACTGGCACATCGTCAATCAATGGAGCGCAAGAGGAGGCGCGTGTTGACGGACATTGCCTCTACTCTGACCCGCGCAACACTTTCTGGGCATTCGATATCAGTGTCCCAATTCAAGATATCGAAACTAGCTATGAATACGCTTTGCCTGAACTAAGCTTCTCGACCGAACACAAGCCTCGAGTAAACAGGTTCTTCGTACCTGCTGCGTCCGAGTCTATGCGTATCATGTTTCACTCGTGTAACGGCTTCAGTGTTGGAACCGACGAGGAGGCTTGGAGTGGCCCAGCGCTGTGGAACGACGTGGCACGGAAGCATCGCGAGCTCCCTTTTCACGTCATGATTGGCGGTGGCGATCAGATCTACAACGATGGCATTCGAGTCGACGGCCCTCTGCGGCAATGGACTAACATTGGCAATCCCAAGAAACGCAGAGAATATCCCTTCCCAGAGACACTCCGTGCCGAATGCGATGATTACTACCTCAAGAACTACATCCGCTGGTACAATACCGACCCCTTTTCTGGGGTCAATGGCCAAATTCCCCAGCTCAATATTTGGGACGACCATGACGTGAGTTTGAGAGAGGAATGTAGTTGTACATTACTGACAAACAAAAGATTATTGACGGATTCGGCTCATATGTCGACCACTTCATGCAATGCGATGTCTTTCGTGGTATTGGCGGCACTGCTCATAAATATTATATGCTTTTCCAGCATCATCTGCCACCACCTCCATCAACCTATACTACTGGTATGACCGCTCCAACCATTTTGCGTCAACTCGTGTTGACCCTGCCCAGATTATGCCGCTCTCGAGAAAACTAGCCAGGGACCCGACCCTAACCAGCTCATCGACACATACGTGGCGCCGATGATTGAGTCGCCTGAGTACATCGTCGGTGACCATCCTGGTCCATATGTTGCAGAGCGCTCTTTCAACATCTACACCCGCCTGGGCGCTCGTATTGCGTTACTTGGCATTGACGCACGAGTCGAGGTCGGTGAATTGTTCTTGTCTGAGAGGCTGAAGCTAACAACACATGCAGCGTACGCGCCACCAAGTTAACTATCCTGAGACGTACAAGAAGGTGTTCCAGAGACTCCGTTCGGAGCTTGAAGCAGCGGCAGCGGCAGGAGAGCCTATCAAGCACTTGATTTTGCTGCTGGGCATTCCCATTGCGTACCCAGTATGCGTCTGCTGAAAATAGTGAAACGAAAAGAGCTTGGCTAACACATTGTAGCGCTTGACATGGCTCGAGAACATCTTCCGCAGTCCAGTTATGGGCCCTATTAAGATCCTAAACAGACGATTCGGACTTGGTGGAAGTCTTTTCAACCAGTTTGACGGCAGCATCGACCTGCTGGACGATCTAGACGACCATTACACCGCAAGGACGCACAAGAAAGAACGACGTGAGCTGATGGTTGAGCTCCAAAAGGCCGCCGCCGAGTTTAACGCTCGTGTGACAATTCTTGGAGGCGACGTGCATCTGGCTGCCCTGGGACGTTTCTACTCCAACCCGAAACTTAAAATCCCTGCGGAGGAAGACCACCGGTACATGGTCAACGTCATTTCATCAGCTATTGTTAACAAGCCACCGCCCACAGCTGTAGCCAATCTTCTGGCCAGGAGGAACAAGATCCATCACCTCAACCCTAAGACAGATGAGACTCTGCTGGATCTGTTCAACAAGGATCCTGGCGATTCAAACAAGACGGCCAACCACAACCATTGTACAATGCCGAGCCGCAACTTTGCGACCATCACAGAGAACTCACCCAACAATCCTGAAGTCCCCAACGGCAGCGTTGACGAGAACGCAACAGAGGCCTCAGGGCAGCATTTCTTGGGCAACGATGGCCACAAGGTTCTCCACAAGGGTGAGGTGCATGCCGGAACAACACACAAGGCGGCATCGCGACAAAGCCATGGTAGATCCAACGATGGAACACTTGATGTGTGCATCAACGTGGAAATCGACCAGCACGACAAGGAGGGGCGAACAGAGATGTACGGATTGACGGTGCCATTGCTCCATTACCGGCAGAGAGATGAGCCCATCACACCTAGGGAGTCGGTCACATCGGGAAGCCAGCATTAGGAGTATTCCGAGGTCGATGAGTGGGAAAAAGATGGTCAAGCAAAACACGGTCCCGTTGATGCTCGGGCCGGTGTCACCGGCTGGAGAGCAATCACGGGGTGGGTCCGACGCATGTGGAGCCGGGCCGGCGGCGGCGGCTTGCGAAGGGCGAAGCTGGAGTGAGATACCCAACCCATGATAGTTTTTTTGGCCAGTGAGAGAGGAGCTACTCCCATGGGGTAGCGTTCATTTGTTTATACCCGTTCGAGGCAATTGCCTGACATTCGACGCACATGAAGCTAGGTTGAGTGGTTGGAAGAGTTGGGATGCAGTTTGCACAGCAATCTGGGGAAGATGGACATGTCTCAACACCGAGCGGGCTTGAAACGTTGGCGGGGTTGATGAGACTTGTATATAGTAGTAATCTTTTATTCATACCGTTAATCCAGTGCATTTTAATTTTATCACGCAAGCATCCCTCTTGTCGCGGGGAGCAGGTTGTTATCATATAACATCGAGTTTCGGATTCAGCAGATAAGGAAATTTTCTTTCCCCAGGCCTCACCAAGTCAAAACAGGTAAGGTGTTCAATGCTAGACGATTCTAACACAACCGCTATCTCTTCCAAGTTGCGATCCATAGCACATGATCATCAAAGTCCCCCACATTCGGAAAAGCGCGGCCGTAGGTTATCAAGCACGCCAGTGGGCCAAAAGAGCTCTCTCATCCTTACCTTGCATGAATAGGTGTCGAAGGTTCTAAAAGATGTTGCTGAAAAGGGGCAAGGGAAGTAAATACTCACGTATCTGTTGTAGTCGAGAAAGGCCTCTCGTCCTTTTGAACCCTCTCCATCACCAAGACTTTGTTCCTTCATTACGTAGCACGATACCGGGGTTCTAGAGCAAAAAGAAAGGTTCCATGCGTAGCGGACCTAGCGGTGCGGCTCTTCGCGGGCAACATAAGATAACGTGCCAGGGCCCCCATCTGCCGAGATCGGCCCCAGCATCGAAGGTCAATTGACCAATCATGCCCAATGTCCGGGCTTACCGTAGCTGGGGAAGGCGGGCGACGTCATGTGCCATGTCCCCACGCAGACACTTTTTAGGCCGTGATAAGCCGCGCGCACAACAAAAGATTAGCTCCTGTAGGGTGAGGAGAAGAGCTTGGCTCGCGTGGCGACGGCACGGCAGTCAGTGATTTTTTTTTTGTTTTGGTTTTAGCGACGAAGGAGGGATGGAGGATTTGCTACGCGAGGCCCGGGTCCGGGTCTGGGTGGTCTGAATCGTGATACTGCACCTGTGTTGGGATATTTGTTAGTCAGGACCGTTGTCTTACTACGCATTCTTCTACTTCTTTTCCCCATCTTCTACCCTCTCCTCCGCCTCTTCCCTTTCTTCTTTTCCTTCTTCTTCATCTTCCATCTTCGATCGTCGTCGAACAAGAGTCTTTTGTCCTGTATTTTGCCTTTGTGATACCCCTCCCTCCACCTCGACGACTCCCGATAACGAAGAACGCTCACATCATAATGTCTTCCATGATGTTTCTCAACCGGGCTGGTGCCCAGGGTCTCCGCAATGCTGCGCGAACCCAGCAGAGGCGAACTGCTGCGACTCTGGCTGCTTTCAAGACCCCCAAGGTCTTCAACGAGCCTAACCAGCACTACGTTAAGGGCAGCCAGCAGCGTGAGGGCCTGACTGCTGCCATTGAGAAGCTCCAGAAGAAGCTGCCCATTGAGGTCCCCGTCGTTGTCGGTGGCAAGGAGGTAAGTTTGTCATGCTGCAATGATTCCCTGGCCATCATGATATCCTTATCGGTTGTCATGACTGCGCTCCAGGGCCCAAGATGGCCACCACCAGAGCTTCCTCTAACGTACCACCTCGCAGATCAAGGCTTCCGCCGTCTCCAAGCAGCAGAACCCTGCCGACCATGCCACCACCGTCGCCTCCTACCACACTGCCACCACCGCTGATGTCTCGGCCGCCATTGACGCTGCTCTGGCTGCCAAGCCCGCCTGGGAGGCTCTCCCTTTCGCCGACCGAGCTGCCGTCTTCCTCAAGGCCGCCGACCTCATCTCCACCAAGTACCGCTACGACATCATGGCCGCTACCATGCTCGGCCAGGGCAAGAATGCTTGGCAGGCCGAGATCGACGCCGCCGCCGAACTGGCTGACTTCCTCCGCTTCAACGTCCACTATGCTGAGCAGCTCTACAGCGTTCAGCCTGAGCACAACTCTCCTGGCGTCTGGAATCGTCTCGAGTACCGTGCCCTCGAGGGTTTCGTGTACGCCGTCAGCCCCTTCAACTTCACTGCCATCGCCGGTAATCTGCCTGGTGCCCCTGCTCTTCTCGGTAACGTCGTTGTCTGGAAGCCCAGTGACTTCGCCATTGCCTCCAACTGGCTCGTCTACCAGATCCTGATTGAGGCTGGTCTCCCCAAGGATGTCATTCAGTTCGTTCCTGGTAACCCCGTCGACATCACCAAGGTTGTCCTTGAGCACAAGGAGTTTGCTGCTCTCCACTACACCGGTAGCACCGCCGTCTTCCGTCAGCTGTACGGCACCATTGGTCAGGGTATCGCTGAGGGCCGTTACCGAGGCTACCCCCGTGTCGTTGGTGAGACTGGTGGCAAGAACTTCCATCTGATCCACCCCACAGCTGAGATTGACAACGCTGTTAAGCAGACTGTCCGTGGTGCCTTTGAGTTCCAGGGACAGAAGTGCAGCGCCACCTCGCGACTCTACGTTCCCAAGTCCAAGTGGCCCGAGTTCAAGGAGAAGCTCGTTGCTGAGGTTGAGGCTATCAAGATTGGTAACCCTACTGAGCACTTCAACTTCATGGGCCCCGTCATCCACGAGTCTTCCTTCAAGAAGCTCTCTGGCGCCATTGAAGAGGCCAAGACCGATAAGGACCTCGAGCTCGTTGTCGGCGGCAAGTATGACTCTTCCAAGGGCTACTTCATTCACCCTACCATCTACGCCACCACCAATCCCAACCACAAGTTCTTCTCGACAGAATTCTTTGGTCCCATTCTGACCACCTACATCTATGACGATGCTGCCCCCAACGCCATCGCTGATGTCTGCAAGCTCATCGAGACCACCTCTGACTACGGTTTGACGGGCGCCGTCTTCGCTGCTGACCGTGAGGCTTCCCGCTTCGCCGAAGAGCACCTCCGCAATGCTGCCGGTAACTTCTACGTCAACTGCAAGAGCACTGGTGCTGTTGTCGGTCAGCAGCCCTTCGGTGGCTCTCGTGCCTCCGGTACCAATGACAAGGCCGGTAGCCAGAACCTCTTGACCCGCTTCGTCAACGTTCGGGCTATCAAGGAGGAGTTCACTCCTACCACCAAGGTCACCTACCCCAGCAACGAGGTTTAAGTGCCGAATATAACCAAATATTAAGGACGGGGGCAAGTTCGGACATTATGACATGATATGAATGACTTGGATGAAAAGACTCCACGGTTCTGTTGCCCACACACAAAAAGGAGAGCATACACGCCCGACAACATGACTATCTGCCACAGGCCGCAGGAAGCTGGTTGCCGATCAAGTATTACTTGTTGAAGAGCTCGAGGAGTGAATGCAAGGATCTTGAATCGCTGCGGTGCAGTAGTCAAGCCTTGTTCGTGGGTCTGTGGCGTACCAGGGGTAGGTTCTTGGCCAAGAGCCGCCCCAGGGTCTCTCCCCACGTTGGCTCACGCAAGATGGTGATGGGTTGGATTCACTTGTAGTAGGATCGGGGAAAATGA
>JABCKB010000559.1:0-62062 GCA_013184455.1 Fusarium continuum | reverse complement strand
TTTTTCTTAATTTATAATCTTTTATTTTTTTTTTTTTATTTTTTTTAATTAATTAAATTTCTCTTATTTTAGTTATAGTTTAAAAGTCCTTTTTTATATTATTTCCTCTAGTTCTTAAAAGGTCTTATTATATTTAGGGCCTTAATTTTTTTTTATTTTTTATTTTTATTTTTTTTTACAAAGAGTGCCCCAATCCAGACAATCCAGGGAAACCTAGACAAAGATAGTTCCGTTCTCTATTAAAATCTCTTGTACATGAAAGGAATGGAACATCGTCATTTTTTTTGGTTGAAGCCTTGCTGTCTTGACTTGACCGTTTCCGGCCTCGACTAAACTTATGCCACAAACCAACAGCCTAATAATGCAAACTCTAGATCAAAATAAAATTAAAAATAAAACCTAATAAAAAAAGATTTATTAAATGAATTAAAAAAATTAAATAAAAAAAAGCAGTTAAAATTTAGGCGATTTTTATTTATCGTGCTATCAATCGATATTATACTAAGATAACACCTATGAGCAATATGAGCTTTACGCAACCCAATAACGATTATGTGTGTTTTGATCAAGTGAATTAATGGCTATAATATATGATTTTATACTCTCAGAAGCACGATTCTTGTTTTTGGTACATACGAGTTTGCCTCAGTAAGCGAGCTCCCTTGGATTACTGTAAAGCCTTGTCTACTGAGGCGACCATGTCTACCACAAGCAAGGCTCGCTCAACAGATCTCTGATACAAAGCTAATGGATAAGGCGACCTCATCTAGGGCTTTTCCACAGCTTGTCAACGCGGTACGAATTTGGTGTGCATTTCTAGCGTGGCGGGTTGTCCGTGTTAAAGCCTGCCGCTAGAGGCGAACAATCATGTCGCAACCGCTGCGCGACGAGCTATTCATATATTAGACGCCCCAAATCTTCGAGGATGATTCTAGAGACACGGTCGAAATGTACGCCCTCGGTGCGGGATAGCATCCTGCGCGTAGAGACTGATGTCATCGCCTTGACTCGAGGGTGAATTCTGTCAGCTGGATTTTTCTTCCGTATAAGCGGATTGACTAGAGATTGCAGGGTCGGCTAGAATAATAATTGAACAAGTCTTTTCATGAGCTTTGCAACCCTAGTGGAAATGTCAATAAATTGTGTTGTTCGTGGATGTGAACCAAACACGGTGCTGGGGCAAGTAAACAATCACGAAATCAAACAGTTTCCGTACAGCGGTGCTCTAGGCATCAGTCCGAGCCCATAACAGGCTCAGACATAGAATAGAAAAAAAGAATTACCTACAATGAGGGCTTGATGAGCAAAGTAATAACTTTTAAGTAGATAAGCATTACTCTCAGTAATATAGCTTATTGATCAGCAGTCAGCCCCTTTGGAAGCAAAACATGACGGCCAAGCGTCTGCCTCACTTGCAGGAAGCCTTATTTCGCGTTATTTTTTGGAAAATCAATTCTGCTTCGTCACAAACAAAGAAAATTAGCCATATGTTTCTCTGAACCTAAAAACTAGCCGGCTATATGTGTGCCTAGTGTCGCTCAGTTGAGCGATAGTACCGGCTAAAATTAATAAAACCACTTGAATACGAGATCTGTCATCAATGGCGTTGTTTTCACGACCTCGTGGCTTCTGATGTGAGACACACGCGAGCTTCCCCGGTATCCATGATGGTCTCTTTATCTATCATTTGACTGACGCTTTTCTGGCTTTTCTCGTGATCAGCTGTAGGATACGAGGATGCTCGAATACGAGCAGAAGAGCTCAAAGGTCCTTAACCAATTGAAACCATCACTCAACCTAGCCATTGAGTTTTTGCGAGTGCCATTTTGGACATGATTAACCTCGATCGGAGATCAGTTACCTCGATCGAGCTAGTGATACTCAGCTGATCCTCGTAGCTCGAACCTTGAAAGCTTGGAGCTAAGCGTAACGGAACGGTCCGTAACATCAACCCACCTTCAAGACCGCCTTCAGCTTATCAGCGTGCTCGTATTCACAGTCTTTTTGGCTTAGTTGCGGGGAAGTTAAGGGCTTTTTACAATACGAGCTTACGATCGATCAGTCGGTTAGGGTTATCTAAATAAGTTACATCAAACATGTAGATAGGTGGGTAGAATATAAATTCTGAGTATATCCAGGGATTTTACCATCAAATTCAAGCTCTTCATTTGAAGCTACTCAAGGATCTCTTTATGTACATACACTTCTCAAAATGCAGTTGACCAATCTCTTTTGCCTCGCCACCGTACTGACATCGGTATCAGCAGCGACTGGTGAGTGCGCTTACAAATCTTCACAAAGTGCCAATAATCACTGACACTCGATAGTTTCTTATGACCCTGGATATGGCCAATCCGGCCGCGCCTTGACAGCCGTCGCCTGCTCTGATGGCAAAAACGGGTTGATCACCAAATACAAATGGCAAACCCAGGGTCAGATTCCAAAGTTCCCATACATTGGCGGCGCCCAGGCAGTTGCTGGTTGGAACTCTCCCAATTGTGGTACATGTTGGAAGCTCACCTACAAGGGAAAGAGTATCAACATCTTGGCGATCGATCACGCCGATGCCGGCTTCAATATCTCTCCAGCTGCTATGAATGCTTTGACCAATGGCCAGGCTGTTAAACTTGGTCGAGTTGATGCCACGGCTGTCCAGGTACCAGTCAAGAATTGTGGCCTCAAATAAATGTTAATAGGTTCCAATGGGGGCGGATTTTAAATTATTAATGATGGATACTGTCGGTATTAAATTGCAATAATAGGCTTCATCTTTTCTTACTTAGTTTGAGTCTTAAATTTTATCGCTTGCACCAATACATTATCCGAATTCATCTTTTTTGCGTTTATTTGGTTGGTCATTAAAATCTGTAAACCCCATATTATTACACCGACAATTCGTGACGTGTCAAGGCATGTCGCGGCTGGGTGCAATAGTCACAAACATCAACAGCCTGCATGATTTGTCGGTTGTCCTACGATCCGTGCATATACTCGCCCTACTCTTGTTTCAAGAACAAAGCTGAATTCTCAGTGTCTCGATGATCACACTTAACAAATGACGTAACAAAGATATATGTCACAATTGTGCAAATATCTCCCCTGTTTCATCTTCATGTCATGCAGAAAACCACGTCAGCAGAATGACCACGTCACTTGAGAGCATCATGAGAGCCAAGACGTTGTGGAAGAAATTCAATAGTGAAAATTAGGACTTTGTACTCTTAGCAATGGATTAAAAAGTGGTGTGCTTAGTTGGCTCACCTTGTTGTACAGAAAACACAGCAAAAGCTATGTGTCTCTGCCATTTCCCCTAACGCATGCTGATTGAAGAGTGCAAATCCCCGATTGAGAAAAAACCTGATCGACGAGGGTTGGTTTAAGATAGCTGTTATACCCTCTGTAAGATGACCCTGAACAGAATAGTGTATGCAATGTAGGCTTACGATAATCCGATCCTTCGACGAGGAAGTGCACCTCAAGGCGATGAGATTGCCTAGCCCATTACGATACCTAATCCTATTAGAGACGTCTTTCGATCTCTTTACAAATTGATCCACTGGTCAATGCCCACGACTCTCCGTTTCGCCATCTCTTACATAATATTAGTGTTACAATCTAGGTAACGAGTGCAAGTCCAAACCCGACGGTGGCATCGCCTTCCTCCTACTATTTATCTATTTATTTTGCACAATTGCTGACAGCCCTGCGGGAGCCAAGCCAAATCCTTGGTGCGAATCTGTTTCCTTACAGCCAGTTTTCGGATGAATCGGCGACTTTATTCTCACCATGCAACGCTGACACACACCCCTAAGGCACGTCACCGGCTGTCACTGATGTTGTGTGAAGGACTAGTACCTCCAAAGCCGGTTAAACCTGCAGCAAGTCAGTTGGGTTATCCATCGCGACCATCATGCAGGGGCCGTAAGCCACATGCAGAAGTCACACGACAACTCGATTCTGGAACACAACTGGTCTGCGGCATCAAGGATCATGTCCGGAATTAGGTTTAATTGTGACAGGTACCAATCACTCTACCGAATTTACCAGGGAATACA
This sequence comes from Fusarium continuum, assembly GCA_013184455.1. Taxonomy (NCBI): domain Eukaryota; kingdom Fungi; phylum Ascomycota; class Sordariomycetes; order Hypocreales; family Nectriaceae; genus Fusarium; species Fusarium continuum. The sequence continues at coordinate 58,007 of JABCKB010000559.1, read as the reverse complement.
GGTCCCGACCCGGGCTTGGCATGCAGATCACTCACCCGACACACCTGTAGGATAAGAGTGTTTCCGATGTTGCACTACCGGCACAAGCGCCAACATCGACCTCACAACCATGCTTATCTGGCCAGTTGAGGCACCGCCCTGGCTCGCATAAGGTATAGACTGGTGTAAGGCCGACTTTGATGGTCTCGCGGGTCATGTTTTGCGCCGTCATGCGCTGGCACGACTCACATCCACCGGGGAGTGTCGGTCTGGGGCCGATGGGATTTATGAGTTATACGGCAGATGCGTCGAGTCTTATATAAGAGGAACAAAAGAATCTCGACAAAACTCGCGATGATCCGTAGATCACATCAATGCTACCTGGCAGGCCAATCAACTTTATCACAATTCAAACTACAACTCATCGCTCGATGCACGGTATTACAATCTTCCGCCTTCTAGGTACTGCCATGTTGGCAACTTGTGCAAGCGCCCAGAGTCTTCCAACCTTCTGGTACAAAGGCCAAGTTACCAACAAGTCCACGCTCAAGTACAACCCAACAAATGAGTTCATCTTTCCTAGCATATTCCATGCTGGGAAATACTTGGACGATCCCCTTGGGGAGTGGTACTTATACTATGCTCCACACGAAAATCCAGGTGGCATCTCGCTTGTGTACTCTGATAGCCTTGAAGGACCTTGGAAAGAGTACGCCAACAACCCGGTCATCGCCAATAAGTGGGATTCGCATTACTCCGTACCGCACGTTTCTAGCCCAGACGCCAGCTGGAACGAAGATTCTGGCCGGCTATTCGTATACTTTCACGGGGACAATACGCAAACTCGCTGGGCTGAGACGAACAACGGGGTGGATTTTGAATATGGTGGTATCGCGGTAGACAACAAGATGTCAGGTCCCAATACCACAGAGTCGAGCTACGCCCGCGTCTTCCCGCACCCCAATTCAGCATCCAAATATTCATACGCCATGTTCTACATGGTCAACGAGAAGGATAATCGACGTCGAATTAGACTTGCCGAGTCCACCGATGGACGCAAGTGGGTTGTTGACCCAGACTACGTTGTAGAGCCTGGTTCAGTGGAGGGTTCAAATGTCTCAGGCGGGAACTACTGGACGTGGAATGGCCAATCGTACGTCATCTATCACGGTTCCAGTGGCAAGATTTACGCTCGGACTATTGACCAGACACTTCGGGACGTGGGCTCAGAGCCCGTTGTGCTTTATCAATCTCGTGGAACTGGAAATGATGTTGGACGTGTGGCTGCTCCTGACATTACTTCCTCTGGTGGCAACACGTATCTTTTTTATGAGTCTGGAGATCGGTTGGGCGCGACGATTGCTTGGGCAAAGGCTCAGAAGCAATGATGGTTGAAATTGACATGTTTTGAGACGAACTTGGCCCTTGCTAAATGCCCTACTCATGTTTGCGTCGAACGACAAGTGAAAATATAGTTTTATCATAAATCATCATTTGACTGTTCTTTGATTATTAAAAACATCATCCAAGAAACTCCAGTTTAGCAGTTTCAGTGGTTGTCAATATTTTCTCCAGTTGAGCCACTGCTCGTGAAGTTACCCTAGGCTCATGCGTACAAGAAGCTTGGACGCATAAAATGAATAGCTCAGTCATAAAACTGCTTGAGCTCCCGTGCAGATCATTCTCCCCTGGCCCACAGCCAAAGCTCCCCGGTACCACGCCGCCAACTACCAGGCACATATTACAGAAACAATCCACAATGAGGATACCGGCTTAAGCTCTTTGATCTTGATCTCTTTGCGTCATCCTCCTCGTACCTGGATTACACTGGCAATGACTCTGTTTTGACAATGATACGCGTCCAAACCATCTCACGTTAGGCCGCAACACCAGCTGTCCATCACTGATTGGCTCCAACACATTCGCTTAACCTCACTAAAACTCGTCGATCCAATCAAGCGTGTCCCCTGGATAAGCCGTATCCATCCTCAGTTACCGCCTTTTTGTAGCCTCCATTCACTCTTGCTTGAACCCATCGTCTTCTTTCTCTAACTGACCACTTACTTCACTTCACTATGGGCCTCGACGAATTCTTCACCAAAGCAGTACGCGACAGAAAATTTCAACAAGCAGCCCTCGAAGTGGCCAGCAGCTGTGCCTCAGCAGCACCCGTCATCAAGATCGTGCAAGCCGCCAATAAGATCTCAAAGGTTGGAGACGTTATCCAACATGCAAACGACTTCCTCTCTAGCGCGTCCCAGACCGTCAAAGGCGCCCAGGCGATCCTACCGCAGATGCACATCATGGGCCAGTCCCTAGTCGACAGCACCAGACTTTTCCACCAGTTCAGCATCGTGGCCACAACACTTGGCATGGGAGCCAATGTCATCCAGACGTACCAAGGTGTTCAAGCTCTGAATCTCATCGCCGCCAAACTCGGCGACATCTCCAACAGCCTGGAGGCCCAGGCAGCTCTGACAGCTCAGCGGGATTTCCCCCAATACGTCTTTGATATGGTTCGAGAACGATTGAGTCAATCAAGTGTCGACTCCGAACGCGATCACTGGTTCTTTCTTTATCACCCAGACACCGACTGGTATCCCAAATTCTTTCACCTAGTCGAGGAGAGGCCCTTGAGTCCTCGTTTCTGCGGCTACACCAACCAACTCGACACCGTCTTTATGTTCATGCTGGCCGCTCGAGAACGCATCACCAAACGAGAGATTTCAAAAGCACGAAGGAAACAACCTTGTCGCCCCGTTCAGCTACACCTCATAGTACCAGCATATCAAACGATCCTGATCCCAGAGCGCATCCAGATACCCGAGGAAATTGGCGACTTTGTTATAGAAGGCCGCATCAACAGCAACAGGCCATTCGTATGGCTCAACCTGCCCGACGAACAGCAGCACTACACATTTGACGTGGGCATGTGGAGCCCTCCACCGCCTGGACTGTGGGACAAGGCCATGGGCTGGATGGGCATGTCTGAAAAGCCAAAAATCTCGGACACTCCAAGAGTTCTTGGTGTGGGAGAGAAGCTGGAGCTGATCGAAGACGAGAAGAGGGAGGTCACTATCCACACCATTGAAGAGGATGGCTCAATGGAGATCGTCAAGAGGTCTGCCACCGAATCAACGCTTGATTTGGTGGCTGTGAACAAGCATCAGTCAATGCCTTTACACCAAGGCCGCCGCCGCCGCCGCTCTCGCCGTCCCTAGGCCAAAATTCTAGTGCAAGAAGGTTGGCCTTCTGGCCATGATTATCATGATTATTTAAATGTTTAGGTCAACAAAAGGCGTTACGGGGATAGGGTTTAGTTGGGTAATACAACACCAAAGCGGAAACATACACATATGGGATTACACATTACCTAGATTGTTATACGATAGAGCTAAGCACGGATACGACGAGCGAGCAACGTACCAAATAGAAATTGCTGCGTTACTAGTGAATCTAGAGCAATATAGGTTTACCAGTCAAGTCTTATCAGATCCCTGCAACATAACAGTAATCTTCACATCAATAAGTTGTGTCAATTTCAAGCGCCGTTCCAGATGGCTGTTGATCGAAACACAAAATAGTCTAGCTACCAATGTGTCTTGTCTACATAGTCGTTGACACGCTGTATGTCGTGGGCTTCAGGCATATTTAGCGTACTCGAGCTCAAGCTTGGCTTGCGTGAGATGGGTCTCAACAACGGGTCCGTCTTTCGTCCCAGTGACTGGAAGGGTTTCTGCCAGAGCATCTTACCTGGAGGCTTTATGAACAGGTGATGTTCTAAACTAGGATTGTCTTAAACGCTCGACCGCAGCTGGCACCGGGACAGAAGCTCCCAAGTCGTTGGAACTGGTGAAGGCGAGACCTAGCCTGATCATTTGCCAAGGGGGATCATCTATATAATTTTTGGTAGGAAAATAGCTTGTACATACGACCATAGGTACTAGAAAATACGGGATCCCGTCTGCTCTCCCTTAGTCAAACTAGTAACCGGCGGACTAGTAGTTGGGACGGTGACGACCAGCGAATACCTGCTGTTGTATGTATGTCTTCTGGTTTATCAGAGTTGCCTCTCTTTTTGGCAGCCAGAGAGACATATATTCCGACTTGCTCCAGCTCCAAATACCACTGGTACCCGAAATTCAACACTTGCGCTTGCAAAAAGTTTAAGACTTTCTGATCATGACGAAAGAGGTTGAACAGCGTCGAGACAATTCCATTTGTTCAGGATAGTACCTCAATATTAATGCCAGTACCCCAACGAATTATAATGATTACTTGATCTTGTCATCGACCAATCCGGCATGAGTGACACTTCCCAGGCTCAAGGGAACTCAATCGTTAAGGTGACTGATCCTATCGTATCCGCCAACAATGCCCCTCAGCCAATAAATAGCCGAACTCGAGGGACCTGATCGGTGACTAGACATGCAACAGGCTATGCACTTGAGATAGAAAACAAGCTCATATCAAAGACTATAAATCATCAGCTTTTGGGGAAATGGTGATTCATTCTTTTAGATTGTCGTGCTATGATAGTCTGGTTCATAACCACACGCCTCTCCTATGTCTCGCACCTTTTTCTGCAGTACCAGCGCCGCAAGATGGACCAAAGATCAGTTTCACGATCAACCCTCTACACCGTGACCAGTTCTAGATAGCAACCAGCTTCAGAAGCCAAGCGTAACTCTTGATTGATAGAAATTCCTCCTGGGCCTCGACATGTCTGAAACAGCCACGCCTATACTTGATACCTATTTTCGGACTCGTTAACACTGAACTGACGCATCTTGGCAGAAGGTAATATGTGCTGATCTATTGACCGACCCCATCGGCGAAGAGGTATGAAGAGCGAAGAAGGTTGCTAAGTGTTGAGCCAAAGCGAGCTCGGGATGGATCTGAGATGATCACTGTAAGGTGTAAAAGGGATATGAGGGCAAAAAGGGCCAGTTTTACCCATCATCAGTTCTTTAAACCTATCAACACCTTTGTGACGAGATATTTGATGCAAAACACCTCACTCTCCTGCCACACGACGAGCCGGTATGACGTCTCAACAGTTTTATGATATACCCAAAAGTGTGTGATAGTCGTGATTAAGCATAGGAATATTTTACAGCGAGATCCGATCCTATAAAGCAAAACAACATTCATTCTCATGACTCCAGAATCCCCAGGCCATGGTTTCGTACGCCCCAGGATTGTAGAGTAGAACGGTGCTTGACAATACATACTGAGAAACCATCTCTCTCTTATACTCGAGTACCTTTTGGGAGCTCTTTTGGCCTTGATAGTATACCGACAGGTAGCTTGTAGTCAAAACCGACACTTTCCATCAGTTGAGACATCAGAAGATACCATCCAGCTGAGGCGCACGCCAACAACAAACCGCCACCCGCCTTGGGAATGTCAGTCACTTCTCCAAAAGAAAAAAAGTCTCTTGAGTCTTGCTCCACGTACCTTGGCGAGACGTACAGACAACGCTGCCTCACCTGCTCCAGCAGCGAAGTGGGAACCAGCGAGACACCACGCTGTGGCGTCGACCGTGACAAAGATCCAAACAAAGATGACGTTGGTTCGTAGACTGACAATAAGAAAGATGAAGAAGAGTGTGGCCCAGATGCAGAAAAAGAGACCCATGGATTCGCTAAACTCTTGCGCGTTCACATAACCCTCTCGGACCTTGAAAGCCGGTGTGTTGATAGTGGCAAAAGCAAAGTAGTAGCCCCCGAAGGATCCGAATACGCAGTAAGAGAATGTATTCCCTAGCAGAAGCTCGAAGATGCACGCTAACCAAGACGCAACTCCCCCGGTGAACCAGAGGATACCGACAAGGACCGAGTCGTTCTGAATACCCCGGACCTGCATCAGGTGTAACGCAATTAGGGTGTTCGCTACAGCAAAGACAGCAATACCACTGCGACAGAACAGTTAGTAGGCTTGACAGAAAATAAGAGGAGGCTTTTAAACGTACAGCGGACTCGGGTTCCCCATAGGAGGCCTATGAGACAAAGCCTCACGCTCATCGTGATTCAAGTCCAGGTTGGGATCCTGCTGCTTATTGATGAGCAGTCGACGCAAGGCCATAGTTTCTTCACCGGATAGAGCCGGGAACTCGTCATGGTGGACCTTGATAGAAGACATGAGAATGGGAACAACTGCTAGATGCGGGAGATAGAGTGATCCTAGTGCAGATTAGCAAAGGGAGCCACTTTATATGCCCAAGCTATACTGACTACCAACAAGTCTAAATCAAGGTCGGCTATTGCGTGCTCCTTCAAGACCAGGGCAACTCTCTCCGCAACACTTTATACAATTAAACGCGGGGAAATCTGGGGTTCGAGGTATGAGATCGCGTCAACCACACAGGCTCTAGGTCCTGGATCATCGGCTATCAGCCAAGCAGTCACAGTTCACTATGAGTTCAATATGGGGCTTGGACCTGCCACGCTAGTACCCTCCCAGCTCATTCAGCAGCAGATGAAATTGGAATAGCCGGTATCTGCTTCTTAAGGCATCCATGCCCAGACTGTGGCTTGACATGGAACGACGAAGCTGGCGAAGAACTTGCAAATGGGGCCACTACAGGGATCAAAAACCCCGGTTCTGTCTACTGACTATATTCAACCGACCACGAGTAGAGTAAGATCAGCAGCCGAGGAGTACATGGACAACCGAAACGGCCAACACATTACAGCCTAATTCGGCACAGGCATGTTACAAGGAGCCCTTCAACATAGAAGGCACGATTATGCACGACCAATTTCTCAGTCTATGGAGGAAGAGCACTGTTGAAAAGATCGGCCATGTACCAATCCATCGCCCCTCCGTCTCCATTGATAAAACGATCTTCAATCTGCGTGTGAAGAAATTGGCCAACATCCTCCACGTCAATGGGCCAAGAAATGTCAGGAGCCCTATTGGTTTCTACGTCAAGCGAGCCTGATTGGCTCTGGTCAAGCCTCTGTGGCAGGGAAATACCAGGACTTGAGTCAGCGGGAACCGTGGTATCTTGCTGCTGCTGCCGTTGCTGCTGTTGCTGAGGAAGAGGAGGAGGAATTATCACTTCATCATTGTCGTCCTCCATCCGCAATCTCAGCGCTGTTGGCCGATCAAGGTATTGAAAAAACAGCTGCAAGATCCAATTCTTAAACTCCCAAGTTCGCTGCAACTCTTGTAGGCTAAGAAGACAAATCTTGGCCCGTTGCTCGGCCACAAAGCGTCGGCCGCCTTGGAGGGTTCTGAGGTGAAGGGTATGGATACAAAGCGTGTTGACTACGTTGGTGATGACGTGGATCTGACCATGACGCATCTGATCCTCAGCAATCAAATGTTCGACAATGGTAGAGTTGCGAGCAGCGGCTTGGATGGCAATTTGTCCATCAGAGGAGCCATGTGAATCTTCTAGACTGCCACAAGCTGAGCGGAAAAGAAGAATAAGAAGATTGTTGTAAGCGAGGTGCAGCATGCTCGCAAGAAAACCAAGACCATCCTGCGTTTCAATGGATGAGAGCCGCATGGAAGCAGGCAATGAAGCTCTCCAGTCACTCAGCGCCATCCTCAGCTCCTCGCGCTCAGTGGACGTCAATCGCTTCGAGGGTAGAAAGTCTCTGTGGATGATGCGGCCTAGCATTCGTGATAAATCAACCATACCCATCATGTAAGAGATGGACTCGGCTGCTCGAGATGACGGTGAAGAAGGATCAAACGCGTGCTGGAAGTCGCTTTCGTTGAGAGCTTCAACATCGCAGTCTTCATCTCTGACGCGGTTTGGAAGGCCCAGTGCAGCGGCACACTGCCTTTCGCGCATGTATATAGACCACCAAAGACGCTTGCGAAGCTGGCAGACTTTGTCATTGGGACCCCTTGAGGCGCGGTGCAGACCCTTTGTTTGAGCTTGACTGACGGCCACAGCGAGCCAGTGGCGTGTGTCTTTCTGCAGGAGAGCACCGGCCCTCCAGAAGCTCATGAGGAAGAGGGCTTGAATGACAACCAGCGACTTGGGCTCAGCTTCTGCATCAAACAAGCTCTTGGCGCGATTATACAAGATGTATTTTGCTCGCTGTCGAGACCCCAGGCCGACCTGTTGCAGATCTTGTTCGGAGCAGTGTGAAACGCCGATGAAGAGCATTGCTTGAAGTAACATGGGCGGCATATTCCCTCGCTTGTGCTGTTCCAAGATATCTGGCTCGTCAACGATGGCGAAGCAAGTGTGAAACCATTTGAAGTAGGCCGCCAGGACCTTATCCATGGTGGGTTTGCTAGGGAATGAAAAAGCACCCTCGAGCTGCAGAAGATTGAGGCGGGCTTGCTTGCGCTCAAGCTCCCATTCTGAGGTCAAGTTCTTTGCGCTCAGGCCCTGGGGGACTCGATAAACAAAGGCTTGATCCGGCGTAGTTGCTGGCGAAGGCTGTGCGCCATGGAGATATGTGATGGAGGTGGACTCTCCGAGGAAAATGGTCTCTTCGTCTTCGTTCCTGTCGTGTCCTTGGATATGCTGCTGAGAGCCACTCTGTTGTTGTGGTTGGTGCTGCTGATGATCCACTGAAGGTTCCCAATTGATGGCACCATCGACCGGCTCTGGGTGGCTGTGATCGCGTCCAGAAGGTTGGGGACTGAGAGATGTTTGTATTCTATCGACTGAAGTGGGACTTTGATCAGTATTTTCAGGCGCTGGCACCGTTGGTCTAGACGAAAGAGATGGGTCAGGCGCGGGTTGTAGAGCAGCTTCATGATCAACATCTCGAGCTTGTTGTCCCTCATTGACTACGCTAAGCACAGTGATATTACTGAGGCTCTTGGAAGTCTGACCAGAATTTGGTCTTCGATGTCTCCCTCGCAGAGACTCTCGAAGCTCACACGGAACCTGGTGCTCGACGCAATTGCTGCAAGGCCGAGCCTCGACCACGTTGCAGCGGACACGCCGCGCATTGCAGGCTCGACATGCTTGTCGTGCCCGTAACCTTCGCGTCGGCTTCATTGTAATATAGGCGAAGGACGACTAAAGGCTGCTTGTTGGCTTGATGTCGAGATACGGAGCCTTTGCAGCCCGGGCTACTCTTCGGTTGAGATACCACGTCGGTTACATCTCGGTTATGTCAAGGAGTACGTCACTGGATGGCTTGGTCGGCTATTAGTGACAACTAACTAACTTAGTGCACTGGCAGTCGATCATAGCCGACTTCGTAATAGCCGATATGTGGCGTAGTGCTATCCAAAGGCTGCACTTGAACCTATTAGGTAGCCGGTCCGCTGTCATGATATCGAAACATCCTATACATCACTTCTTATCTAGTTTCCCATAATTTGACTTGATACAGCTGACATAATGGCAGCACGTGTGACAGCTGCCACGGTCTTGACATCCACGTCCTTCCGATGTGCAGCCACCCGGTCTTTCTCAACGTCGTTCGCTCGACATGATGTCTACGCTAATACAATAGCCAATCTGAACATTGGAAAGGACACTCGGGTCATCTATCAAGGTTAGAAGCTGGCCAAGCCCAATTAGTTGATGTGACAGAAGTGACAGATGAGGCTGATCATTACTTTCTAGGTTTTACCGGCAAAGCCGTAAGTAAATCTCTGCCAGCCAATACCTTGCAGGTCAGGGTTTTGTTTAGTTAACTTGGGTTGCAAAGGCCACCATAAATGCCAAGGATACTCTTGCTTATGGCACCAATATCGTTGGCGGCGTGTCCCCGAACAAGGGCGGCCAAGAACACCTGGGTCTTCCAGTCTTCAACACAGTAAGAGAGGTTAGTATATGCCAAGGGTCCGTATCGTGGCTGCTGACCTAACATCTACGTTCTTCTTTGGATTCATAGGCTGTGGAACAAGTAAAACCTCATGCAACGTCGGTTTTCGTCCCTGCTCAATTTGCTGCCGGTGCTATAATCGAGGCCATCGAGGCAGAAGTGCCTCTTGTCGTATCTGTGGCCGAACACGTGCCTATACATGATATGCTGCGTGTGCACGAGGTCCTGAGAACCCAGTCTAAAACACGTCTAGTTGGCCCCAATTGCCCTGGTATTATTGCTCCTGAGCAATGCCGTATTGGGATCATGCCACACAAGCAGTACTTGAGGGGCTCAGTTGGTATTGTCTCAAAAAGTGGTACTCTAAGCTACGAGGCTGTGGGATCAACAACAAAAGCTGGTCTGGGGCAAAGCCTAGTCGTCGGGATGGGAGGCGACATGATGCCAGGTATGCTTCAGCCAGACTTTCACAACTGAGCTACGGCTAACATCCTCATGCTAGGAACAACTCTTGTTGATGGCCTCAAGCTCTTCTTTGACCACCCGGAAACCAAAGGAATCATTGTCATTGGCGAAATTGGTGGCGAGGCAGAGCTCAGAGCAGCAGAGGTAATCCGTGAATATAGGAGAAACACAAGGAACCCAAAGCCCATTATAGCTATGGTCGCTGGCAAGACTGCCCCTGAGGGTAGAACCATGGGCCACGCAGGTGCTCTCTTGCAAAAAGGCGATGTATCAGCAGAGGCCAAGGCACAGGCTCTGGCAGACAGCGGAGCTATAGTCGTGCCACATCCAGGTGTAATGGGCGAGGTGATGAGCAAGTTACTTGCAACTTCCTCGGGGTGATTTTGACTGTGTGTAATTGGCATTGCAGATAAATTATAGAAATCTGTCTAGATAAGGCTCAATGGTAGGATATGAAGTATCTTTAGAACTAACGATTTTCTGGAAATAATGACATTCTACAGGCACAAGGCCTGAAACACCAAACCTCCCCGTCGCGGATTGTTTTGTAGAAATAAAAGATGACAATTCTATACTAACATGAAGCACCATCAGTGACATTATTCATTCAGTTCTCAACCGAGTTGGTCCCTAAAGGGTCCACGTTGGAGCTTAAAGCTATGTACAAACACACAGCTAAATACACAGTCTCACCCCTGACAAGATCTTCTAGTTCATGGTACGTTGTGACTTTTCCTTACTCTGGCTCTTGATGCTTATGATGCATCATAAGTCCTTGTACGTCAAAGCCGGCCCTTTCGGCATTGGTGACTATGGACTCAGCCTTTCCAACAACTGGAGCATCTATCATCTTCCCGTCAAGAGTCCATGCCCCACGCCCCGATGTTGCTGCCTTTTCATTGGCAATGGTGACCCTAACAGCCCACTCGATTTCAGCTTGAGAAGGCGAGAAAATCTTTTGGACCGTGTCAACCTGTGCCGGATGTATACACTGCTTGCCGTTGAATCCCATTGACTTGCCCCCGACGCACTCCGTCTCAAGCTTTCTGACACCTTCCTCGCCCTTGTACGAGGTACACACCAGATCAAGAGCACTTGGAATTCCGTTGGCGCGAGCGCTCGTGACAATAGCCGAACGTGCATAGAGAAACTCGGCAAGGGACGGCGTACGGGTGATAGAAAGATCCAGAGCAAAGTCTTCAGCTGCAAACGCTAGACCATTCAGATATGGCGAAGCTTTACATATTGATGACAAGTCCGTGATAGCTCGAGCTGATTCGATGAGGGCAATTATCTTGATCGGGTTCGAAGAGTCTTTGGAGTGACGCCCAGGAGACACGTGGCGCAGTACGTCAGTAACAAATGTCAGATCCGCAGCGGAATCGACTTTTGGTACAACGAGAGCATCAATCCTGGAGGAGACTGCGAGCGTACTGATATCATCCAACGCGAACGGACTAGAAACAGCATTGATTCTCACAGCGACCTCCGAATCGAGATCGGGACGTTCTTTGAGCCCACTCAGATGATTCCTGAGATGGGTACGAGCAGTCCCTTTGAGCGATGGGACTACAGAGTCCTCTAGATCATAGGTGATGTTGTCTGAATTGATGCTCAGTGATTTGCTGAGCATCTTCTGGGACGACGAAGGGACTAAGAGGTAGTTTTAAGTCATTGCACACACGATTGTGTGATACCACATACCATATAATAGGGCACGTCGAAGGGTCGGTTGAAGCTTGTTTGCCATGGTAGCTTGGAGTTTAAGGCAATTGAAAAAAATATAACACACGGATACAAATGAACGTAAAAGAAGTTTGGTTACACTAAGCGATATGATCACGATATAGTCTTTTCATTTGAGAGTGGCTGGTCGAGTTATAGCTGGGATATATGTTCAAGTATATGCAGCCGATTGCCGATTCCTAGATATGGTGCCTAGTCACCTCCCTCATCCTGGTAATTCCACAACCTGATACCCGAGCCTCGGATGGCTCCAGTTCCCCATGTCACACCTAAAATGAAGGAGATGTGGTTCATTGACGAGCTTTGACAACAATCTAAAGGTGCAAAGAAGTGAGTAGAAACAAAACAATGTCAAGACCATTCAATCACAGGTTTTATAACCTGCTGTAGTTGTCAGCAAATACACTCAGCCATAAGTGCCGAGGCTCTTGTAATGCCTACCTTTCCACAGTGCATGTCGGCTACCGCTTGAGGGAGCTCCGAATAATGATACGTTTTGCACAGCTTCTCGATGGGAAACTTGCCTGCCCGATGCAGCTCAATAAGCTCCGGGATAAAGATGGGAGGATTGGAGTCACCCTCAATAACGCCAACAAAAGTCTTGTTCTCGAGGAGGAACTCAAGGGGGTTGATCTTGATATCGACGTCGGCAGGCGGCACGCCAACCACGACCGCTTTGCCCATTGGCCCAGTCGAGGCAATGGTATCTTCAATGACACTAGGAATGCCGGTGCAGTCTATGGCAAAAGTGGCGCCTCCGTTGGTGATATTCTTGATCGTTTGTACGATGTCGACCTCATTTCGTGAGTTGAGGGCGTGACTGGCTCCCAGCTCGAGAGCAAGATCTAGACGAGCAGGCATGATGTCGATAGCTATAAGCTTGCCAACACCCATATGGCGAGCAGCCATTAGGGCGGCAATACCAACGCTACCAAGACCAAAGATGACGAGTGAGTCTTCGGGTGTTGGCTTCAACACGTTCAAGACGGTACCAGCTCCGGTCTGCAAGCCGCACCCCAGAGGAGCGTACAGGTCTAGGTCCTGGGGGTAAGGGCACTTGACGACGCATTTGGAATTTACGACCGACATCTTGGAAAAGGAAGACTGCCCAAAGTATTGTGTTCGTACGGACCGTCCATCTCCTAACCTTCCAGGTGTGGATCGATCGTGGATTCTTACGGCATTGTGGTTGACTTGCGCATGCGTGAAGCAGAGGGCAGGGTGGCCCGATGAACAAGGCTTGCAGGTGCCACAAGTGTTGAAAGAGAGAGCTACAGCGTCTCCCACCTCGAGGCCGGGAATACAGACGTCTCTGCCCAGGGCACGCACGATGCCCGCACCTTCGTGTCCAAAGACTGCGGGGAACTCGACCATGGGTAGAAGGCCTTGTTGAAGGACTATATCGGTATGGCCTATTAATGCCGCGAAATGGTGTTAGTGGATGTATTGAAGTGTGGTTGCTGTGATGTTGACAAGGAGAGAAGAGACAAGGAGAGGCACCCAATACACACGATAACCGTCGAGCTCAGGGTGATTGTAACGTACAGATACCAGAGTACTTCATCTCTACCAGAACTTCATCATCTCGAACTTCATCCAAGATGATGGTTTTCAGCTCAAAATCTCCTTTCGCCTCGTTGACCACAAAGGCAATGGTCTCGATATCGGTGAACTGAGAGGTGGGACTCTTTCTCGGGTTGGACGACGGAACAGTTTCCAAGTGCTCGATCCTGGGCTTGGCTGTCGCCTCTTCTTGGCTATCTCTAAGTAAAAGAGGCAATGGACCATCAACAAAGGGGGTAGACATATTGAATGCAATATGGTAAAAATGAGCTTGGGTGGCGGCTACTGTAAAGACGCGTAGTTCAGGCCTTTGTCAAGGGCTATGGGGTCTCTCCCAAGTCACACATTTATACCACACAACCAGGATTCCCCGGACTGTCCAAGATGTCCGATCCTTTGGACCTCATTCACCCCGGATTCCAGGAGTCTCTGCTCCCCGCAGTGCGTTCTTCCCCCACGTTTCTTCATGCACATGCTCAATCGCCTAACATTACGGTGCGCAGTTTGCGGGGTACTTTTGCACAGTAGACTCGTTACATCTTAGGGCGTAGGCAACGATATAGCCGTGCCGAGGAAGTTAAAAACTCTAACCAATGGTGAGGTTATAGATAGCCTAGACAGGCCCGTCCGCATTGGGGCAGACACCATGTCCACATCCTCGCAACCGTGCTATCTCGGCAACTTGCATATGTAACGCTTCGGTATTGGTTGATGACGAATCTCGCTTGTTCACAACGTGACTAGATTTAACTTGACGATATTGGTCATCATGGGCTTGTGGTAGTGGAGCTTGGAGGAGAAGCCTTGGGTCAAGGTCCTGACAAGATAATTACCTCTTTACAAACTTTACAGTTGAAGCAATATACAATCTATAGAAATACATAGAAGGCTGCTCCAAGTCTCGCTTTTGGGAGTCTGTAGCATCCTCAGCCTCAAGCTGGGGCAGGGATCCCCATGTTAAAGTAAACTGCCTTGGTCTCTGTGTAGTTCTCCAAGACTGCCTCCCCACATTCGCGACCCAAGCCACTCTCTTTGTATCCTCCAAATGGAATAGAATAATGAACAAAGTTGTACATGTTGACCCAAGTTGTTCCAGCTTGAAGTGCGCCGGTAACGCGGTGAGCAGTTTCGTAGTCCTTGGTGTGAACCGCAGCCGCCAACCCATAGGACGAGTCGTTGGCCAATTCAAGAACTTCCTCTTCAGAAGAGAACTTGGCAATGCAAACAACAGGTCCGAAGATCTCTTCTTTCATGATCTAGGATGAAGTGGCCGATTAGCAGGCTTAGCGGTGATGGGGCCATCGCGGCGACAAAAGAACGTTTGCTTACCTTCATATCAGGCTTTACGTTTGTAAATATGGTAGGCTCAATGTAGTAACCTCCTTCGAGTCCAGTTTTGGACGCTTTTCCTCCCAGCTGCAAGGTTGCACCCTCCTGCTTACCGCTCTCGATGTAGCCGAGAATCTTGTCGTACTGCATCTTGCTGTTCTGAGGTCCCTGATCCGTGCTGGGATCGAAGTTATCTCCGACCTTGAGACTTGCCATGCGCTGAGAGAAACGGCTAACAAATTCGTCGTACACATCCTCATGGACGTAGATACGGGTACCAGCGTGGCAGGTCTGACCAAAGTTCATGTTGATGCCCCAGGCAGACCAGTCAACGGCTTTCTCGAGGTCGGCATCTGGGAATACAATATTCTGCAACACATCACATTCAGTTTAACAGTGTTCTCGAACTTGGGGCTCTTAACTTACAGGGCTCTTGCCACCCAGCTCTAAAGTGACCTTTTTGAGGTTAGAAGAGGCAGAAGACTTGAGAATGGCTCGTCCTGTAGCAGTAGACCCGGTGAAGGCCACCTTGTCGACGTCCATGTGGTTAGCGATGGCACTTCCGGCGTATTTGCCAAATCCAGGGACATGATTGATGACGCCGGCGGGGAATCCGGCCTCCTTAATCAGCTCGCACATCTTTAACGCTGTGAGGGGGGTTGCCTCAGCCGATTTGATAACCACCGTGTTACCCGTCACAAGCGCGGGCGCAATCTTCCATGTGAACATGAGCAGTGGAAAGCTATGCGCAATGTTAGACTCTGTATGAAACCTGCGGCAGCTTGACATACTTCCAGGGGATGATTTGACCGCAGACACCAATTGGTTCTCGCTTGGTGAAGGCAAACGTCTTTGGAATGTTGAAGGACGTCAATCCATGGATCTTGTCGGCGAAGCCAGCATAGTATTTGAGCGTGCCGACGGAACCTGGGAAGTCGAGATTGGAGGCTTGTTTATGAGTCTTGCCAGTGTCCAGCATCTCGAGCGCGATTAGCTGATCCCTGTCCCGCTCCATCAGCTCGGCGAGTTTACGTAGGAGGTCAGCCCGGTGAACAGGGTCAGCGGCCGACCAGTCTCCTTTGCGAAAGGCAGCACGGGCGGCCTTGACTGCTTCGTCGACATCTGCTTCACGGCCTTCTTGGATCTGCAGGATTTCTTGGCCATTTGCCGGGTTCTCAACACCAAAAGTGGCTTCTCCAATGGCTTTACGAAACTCATTGTTGATGAAAACACCCGTGGGAACCGAAATCTTGCGTCCAGCGACGTCAATGACCTTGGGGCCGGCAATTGTGTGTGCCAAACGGACGCGGTGAAACGACACAGCAAGGGGAACCGCGTTTCGCGCTGCCCGAGCAGCTTGGACGTAGGGGCGCGAGATGATCATGACGAGGAAGTCTGTGGACTTGTCTTACATTCGAGTGTGACAGAACGGACAGCTTTGACTGAGAGAAGGCGTCAAGAGATCAATATGCGACTATTCGGATTGTAGGAACAGTAAAGCTACAAACTTTATAACTACTATAGCTACGTGAAGCTCCCTGTAAGTTAGTGACCTGTCCCCCACAACCCTAGCTGAACTTAGGCTAACGTAACGCTTTTATGCCGAGGGGGCATGTAGCCGACAAGCCTGGGCTGGCTATAGCGCAAGCCACGTATGCTACCGGCTAGCTGCCGAGGCCCCCAATGCTGATGGTCTATCGTAGTTGTTCAACATCGTCAGTTAGCGAGTGGCCTCTTATCCCACGGAGACACAATACGAAGTCTTTTGCGCAAGTCTACTCACCTTGAGCGTCTGAAACTCATCAATCCCGATTCTACCGCCCTCTCTTCCAAAGCCAGAGTGTTTGACTCCGCCAAACGGAGCCACCGGATCAGATATGACTCCCGTGTTAACACCTACCATGCCTGTCTGCAGCAGCTCGGCAGTTCTCCAAGCTCGGTTGAGCGCTTTGGTGTAGACATAGGCGCCAAGGCCGACATCTGAGTCGTTGGCCATCTTGAGTAGGTCCTGTTCGTTCTCGAACGAGTATAGAGCTATGACTGGCCCAAAAATCTCCTCCTTGCTTGCCTGCATCGAGTGTGACATGCCTTGGATAATGGTAGGTGGGTAGTAGTTCTCCGGATCCCTCGTAGATCTTTTCCCGCCCAACACAACGGATGCTCCCTGTTGGCACGCGTCATTGACGAGCCGCTCAACCTTTTGAACAGCCTTGATGTTGATCAGAGGTCCAATGGTGGTAGTAGAAGATAGAGGGTCCCCTTTGACGAGCTGCCGGCTCATCGTTTCCTTAAGCAATTGCACAAAGCGCTCTTGGATGGCCTTGTGAACGTAAACGCGGTTTGGCGATACACATGTCTGGCCCGATCCGCGGAACTTGGCTGCCATTAATCCCTTGATAGCCAGCTCCATATCCGCATCATCATAAACTAAAGTGTGTCACGTCAGATTGGGTCAGGCATGAAAAGATTCAAACACAAGCATAAACATACCAATAAATGGAGCGTTACCTCCAAGTTCCATTGAGAGCTTTTTGAGCGACTGGCTCGACTGCTGCATCAGTGTTTTGCCAACGCCAGTAGAACCTGTGAATGACAATTTCTTGACTGTAGGGTGCTCGCAGATCAACCTTCCGACGTCGATCATGTTGCTTTGCGTCGTCACCACGTTGAGCACGCCCGCAGGAATGCCAGCCCGTTGGCCCAACTCTGCCAGGGCCAACGCAGAAAAGGGAGTCTCTGCCGCAGGCTTGATGACCATGCTGCATCCGGCTGCGAGTGAGGCCCCTGCTTTTCTGGTGATCATGGCAGATGGAAAGTTCCAGGGCGTGATGATGCCCACAACGCCAACCGGCTGCTTGATAGTCACAACCTGCGTTCCTTTGGTGCTTGCCTGGACCGAGTCTCCGAATGACCGGACAGACTCGCCCTGAAACCACTCAAGGAAGCTTGCTGCATACTTGATCTCGGCGTGCGCTGCGTCAATTGGCCGCCCGTTCTCGAGACTCAAGATGGTGGCCAGGTCAGTTTGGTGTTCCTGCATGAGCTCGAACCAGTTCTTCAGCATGGTCATGCGTTTGCGAGCTGACGAGTGCTGGAAGTCTTCAAAAGCCTTTTGCGCGACTTGGATAGCCGTTTCAGCGCCCTGGATATCTCTACCAAGTGATGCGTCAGCAATCTGTACCGAATGTTTCTGATTCAATGAGAACATGGAGGACAATGTGCTTACATATCGGGGCATGAACCCAGATGCTCTTTCGAGTACGGGTTATAGACAGAGAAACGAGACTTGCTGCCACCTCCAGACCACTGCCCGTCAATGTATGCCTGCTCTCTAAACAAGGTTGGGTCTCTGAGTAAAGATTTAACCTAGAGATACATTAGTGGGTTGACTCCCGGCAGACAAACGGTGACCTACCCTGTCACTCGATACTGTTGCCATTGTCCGTGTAATTGCATGGTGGCTCTTGGAGACAGCAACCAGCGGTCGTTGGCATGCCCAGCGACTCAACATGACTTGCGGTACAATCGTTCTTTTCTCTAGTACGCTCTGAACTGTGTCTGTGTTTGGGGAGGATTATCGAGAATGGCAAAGAACGAGAATGGATCGTGGGTTTTCTTTCTAGCTCTTCTCGTTCCCGCTCGACTAGAAATAGATTGCCTAGATTACGAGTGGGTGTTGTGAAGCGCTAGATCTGCTGCCTCGCGGTAAACCCATAAAGCCGGCCGGCCGGCCCACGACACCCGATCGGGTGAAGGTTTGGCTAACCCCTGCATGAGTCCGCTTATCGGCAGAAGCGGTCCGAGTGAAGGAACGGTAAGTTAAGGTCGTCGGATTCATATATCACTGCACAAGATCACTCTCGTATAGCGGCAGACTATCTCAACCTATATTGTTACCTATCTTTTACCTGAAAATGAACGCGCTCAAGTCCATCCCCAGGCTTGCCGGCAAGGTTGCCATTGTTACTGGTAAGTCAACTACCTTGATACGAGAGTTCTATGTCTAGAGTCATGGCTGATTGGGGATTTGAAAAGGCGGAGGCTCTGGGTATGGAGAAGGCATCGCCAGGCGATTTGCTCAAGAGGGCGCCAAGGTCTTGATTTCAGACATCAACGAGCGCGGCGGAAAGAGTGTAGCAGAAAGCCATCCCGACGATATCTCATTCTTCAAAGCAGACGTGGGTGAGCAGGAGGATTGGAGAAAGCTGGTCGAGACCGCTAAATCGCGTTATGGACGTCTGGATTGCCTCGTTAACAACGCGGGAACCACATATCACAACAAGGTTAGCCCATCCCCATTTCATTTGGCCGTCAAGTGAACAGATCATGCTGAGACTATCTTCACAAAGGCTACCTCGAGCGTGACGGAGCAGGATTTCGACAGGTGTTTCCGAGTCAATGTCAAGGGCGTGTATTTTGGTTCCCAGATATTCCTCCCCGAACTCATCAAGCAGGGTCAAGGAGGAACGATGATCAACGTGGCCTCCGTTGGTGCAACAAGGCCCAGACCTGGTCTCGTGTGGTACAACGCTTCTAAAGGAGCAGTATGGAATGTAAGTGGAAATCGATCAAGCACGAGTGACAAGCTCGAGTGAACTAACGCGCAGCGACTCCATTACAGGCGACTAAAGGACTAGCTGCTGAGTATGGCACACATAATATTCGCATAAATTCCGTCTGTCCCCTCCTCGGAGGAACCGGATTGTAAGTTACCACTATGTACTCCTGCGATTTTGTCGAGCTTATCTCATTATGACACAGATTTGAGGCCTTCTCTGGGCAGCCAGATACTCCGCTCAATAGGGCAAATTTTATCACCAACGTTCCTCTCCAAAGACTTTGCGAGCCTGAGGATGTTGCTGGAGCCTGTTTGTTCTTTGCATCTGACGATAGTAGTTTTGTCACGGGTATCAACATGGAGGTGGATGGTGGCCGGGCTATCTGAGGACGACTTAAGCGATTCTATCTACGAAACGGGGGCTTCAGAGGTTCTTGTTTTTCATATAAAAGTGTAAGGAATAATTGATCTAAGTGACGAATTAATCACCAGCCGATTCAATATTGATTGTTAATCAGATTGCAACGTGAAAGCTACTGATAGTTGTGACATGATCTTATTAAAAGGCCAGCCAAAAGCAAAGAGCGCACAGGAGCGCAGATAAACAGACGTGCTAAAGCCTTCATCTGAGCAAACACGGTTCAAAAACATACTCTTGTCCCAAATGGAAAGGTGTCCTACAATCAAGATTCTATCACAAAATGAATGGTAGTTATTATAACCTCGGCCTTGATAATAGCCTGTATACTTAACTCTCAGTTTTCTGGGATAAGGCTCCAGTTATGAGCCAGAAGCCGATATAGCCGAACGGCTATTATGGTACCGCCTTTCGCTATCGATCAGCTAGCAGACGCCACCAACCATCGACAACAGCCTTCCACTAAGACGATCCTGGTTCACGTAACTTGGCAGCCGTAAACTTGACCCAGAGTGCATCTCGCGCTACTTAGTAGGTATCTGCACCAGGACCTAGCATTGGAAGAGGTTTGGATTCATTTAATCTTTTGTTCCAAGCACAATGGCAGCTCGACGGATTACGCACAAGTTCTGGCAACCCAAGGTAGGGCGTGTTGAAGTGGAAATCTTGTTACAGAGCATCAATATGTTCGTGTACTAATCCGGAATTTCTTTAGTTTGCAATCAAACAACAGATAAGATGCCTTCACCTACAAGAGTATCAGTCCCAACAGCTGTTGCGGGAGGCATGTTCCATACAAGCCGTCGATCCAGTCACATAACGCCACTAACATTTACTACTTAGTTTAATGTCCCAGTACCCCGGGGTCAGGTCGCAACCACAGCTACTGAGGTACAGGAGATCATGAAGCATCTAGGTATGTTCTTTCGTCTTAACCAATGTGCAAACTAGTGAGGTGCTTAAGCTGAACCTGATAGGTGGGAAGTGTGTCATCAAATCCCAGATCCTAAAAGGCGGCCGTGGCAAAGGCACATTTGACAACGGCCTGCAAAGCGGAATCCAGATGGCGGAAGTCCCAACAGTTGGACGAGAGGTTGCTCTTAAGATGCTAGGTAGTCGCCTCAAGACAAATCAGACCTCGGGTGAGGGCATCGTCGTGGACAAGGTCTATGTTGCAGAATCCGTTGACTTCAAAGAGGAATGGTACCTAGCCCTGACGCTTGACCGCGAGAAGTGCTCGCCAGTGGTCCTTGTTTCCAAGAAGGGAGGTGTCAACGTAGAGCACCCGGCCAGGAACGAGAGCGGAAGCCTGCAAAGTTTCTATTTCAACCTCAGCGATGGCATTTCACCAGACCTTGTGTCTCGCATCCGCGTAGGCATTGGTGCCACTGTCGATGAAGCTGATAAGCTAGACAGTATTCTTAGCCGTCTTTTAGACCTGTTTATCGCTAAAGACGCGACAATGCTAGAGATTAACCCTCTAGTCCGCACTAGCGATGCGGAATTTAAGTGTCTTGACGCCAAGTTCACCTTTGACGATGCCTCCGAAAGGCGGCAACCTGATCTTTTTGCCTTGCGAGATGTCGCAGCAGAAGTCAGCGAAGAGCTTGAGGCCCAGAGATACGGCTTGGTATACATCAAGATGGACGGCAACATTGGCAATGTGGTGAACGGTGCCGGCCTCGCCATGGCTACTAACGATGCTATTGCTCATCATGGGGGCGCCAGTGCAAACTTCCTGGATGCAGGAGGCCAGGCAACTAAGCAGACTATGCAAAAGGCATTTGAGATCATCCTGCGCGACCAACGGGTCAAGGTCATTCTCGTCAATGTCTATGGAGGTAAGAGCACGAGTTAGAACTATTCAGAACCTTGCTACCTACCTATCATGTTTGCTAACTCATGTACTTGAAGGTATCATCAAATGTGACATGATTGCCGAGTCCATCATCGGTGCTGCCAAGGAGCTTGGCCCGTTGCGTGTGCCCCTAGTAGTTCGTTTGCAAGGAACAAACTCTCCCGAGGGGTTGAAGATTGTTTGTGGCCACGGGGAAAGCTTTGTGGATTTTCGCTAACATTTTTGACAGTTGGAAGAAGCGAATCTAGGTTTCCATGTCGAGGCTGGGTTTGGAGAGGCAGCTCAAAAAGCAGTCGAGCTAGCCAGAGCTGCATAGACGTTAGTGTACATAGATGGAATCGTCCAGTCGTTATTTCAACCGTGCAGTGTTACCATGACTTCTGAGGCAGAGCACAAAGCGGTGCATTGTATTACGGGTATGAAGTGATATTCAGCCGTGCGAGTTCATGTGAATCATCCTGTTAATACATGTGCATAAGGTCCCTGGTGTCCAGCTCTTCCACTTGAATTGGGAAATTACATTGTCCACCCCCAGACTCATTACTGTCTTTCAGCTAATTTATACTGATGTGTAACTGATTAGCTGGCGCCAGTTTGGCGGTTGCTGACCATGGAGAATCCTCAATAATGTGTTGAGCAAATCGCGCGTGGCGTTCGACGCAAAGTGTCGCCATCTTTGGTATGAAGAATGACTCTGATTTAATAACCCTCAGGCGAGTGTAATGTCATATGAATATTGATCACATCTTGACAGGGCTGGAAAGGTGTTGACTCCCCCAAGAGGCCTTTGCAAGTGGACTAACAGGTTAGAATCGCACGAAGTCACAAATGAGAGAACTGGAGCGGCCATGCTTAAAGGCTTAATATCATCAGTGCCTAATTCGTATTACTTAGGGGAGCACGTATATACTAGCCAAGGGCATCGGGCATCGACATATGTCTTGGAGGCTGGTAAATAATGTTGACCTCCGGCAAAGGATCTTCAACTGCACTATCAACCCTTGCGCAAAACCGGCCTAATCACCAATGGACAAGAACATTGGATTCAGCTCGGCTGAGTGGCCCGAGTCTTACGTGTGAAAGTAGTTCGCTGCTGACATCCCTCACAAGCGAGCCCACTTGAATTCAGCGCCACGCTTACACCCCCGCAAGGGGTTACGTCGTAGCTTTGACTGGGTTATTTAACTGAGCTTGAGAGCATATATTGAAGCAGTCCTCCCAGTCTTTCGTTTCTATACTTCTTGGTTCAAAGGTCAACACCATGTCTTTCTTAAACAAGTTCAAGAAAGAGTTCGATGGACTCAATCTGGGTGAGCGCCTGGGGCAGCAGCACGGAGGTAAGCACGACGCATTTTAGCTTCATTCTTTTTTACTGAATTGACCACGACAGCTTACGTAGGACCTCCTCAAGAAAATGGTCACAATTACCAATCGTATGGAAACAACCCCTACCCAAATCAATACCAAGGGCAACAAGACTATCAAAGCAATGGCCAATCTCTAAATCCAGGAGCACAGCAGCCGTATAATCACGTACAAGCCCAGCAAAGTCCCGGGTACCAGCCGTACCATGGACAGCAGTCGTTTCCTGAACACCAATCACACCCCGGATATCATCCATACAATCCTCAGCAAGCACCAAGCTACGGTCCTTCTTCTGAAGCACTGCAACAGCCCCAGCACCAACAACGGCCATCATCGTCAGGCCCTATCTCGAGCCTTCACAGCGGTTCATTTGATCAAACTCCACCCGCAGCTCTCACGCCTTACAGTGCTCCTCCTGGACAGAGTGGTCGTCCTTGTCCCACACCTCCTCGTTGGATCGCGCACTGGTCAGAGAAGGACCTACAATGGTACTATGTCGAGACTTCAGGGAGAAGCTCGTGGCAGGCTCCGTCTGATCTTCCACCATTGTCAGGCATGCCAGCCTACCCTGGTAGTCTGAATGCAATGAAACGAGGCTCCGGGGGACAAAGCTTGACTCATCCTCCTCAACAACAATATCCAAGCCCTCAAGAGCCACGACCAAGTCTGCAAACAGAGAGCAAAAAGTCTTCATCCCAAATGATGCTAGCTGCAGCCGGCGGTTTTGCCGCAGGTGGCGTTGCTAGGTACCTTGTCAAGGACCGTATCGGTGAGTGACATTCTCAATGCAGTCAGGAGCACTGTGCTGATATTGGGGATTCAGATAAGCGAAAAGCGAAGAAGCGCCACGGTCGTAGCCAAGCTGATTTTGCCGACTTCGCCGAATATCCCAATTTTGAAGTTGGCTTGGAGTGCAACGTCTGTGACCAAGCGATCAGCGGTCCTTATGCCCATTGCAAGAAGTGTGATGGAGGAGACTACGACATCTGTCGCGACTGTCTTGTCCAGGGCCAAACTTGCGATGGAAATGGGAAGCATAACCTCGTTAAGGTGTATCCCAAATACTACTGCGACATTTGTGACCAGGCTATCCGCGGCGAGTTTTATCACTGCGCTCGATGCAAGGACGGAGATTGGGATACATGCCTGAAGTGTTTTGATAAGGGTTATACATGTTGTGCACCAGACCGTGGCGAAGAGCATGATTTGACGAATCTCTATATCCCAGAGGTTAAATTCGGGAATAACAAGGGCTCAAGGTCAGACACGAGCAGCAGTTCAGATTCAGACTAGATGGATTGGATTTACAAGATGAATTTAGAGGTTACATCTTTGTTACAGGATACTATTGATTTTCATGTGATCATATTTGTGATTCTCGCCTTAATAAAGCCTCGATCTAAGGCCCAAACACGTTTTTCATCCATATTGAAAGAGCGGTGAAACGAAAGGCAGAGTAGAAGTAAAGTGGAAGAGAAGAGTATCGTGAACGCGGCAGTTCCATGCAGCTTCAGATCGTCCCCACAGTTGAACGAATCTATTTAACTTTCAGGCTTGTATATTTTTTTGAAAGTTTAAGCCTCGGAATTTTGGCTTAGCTTTATATAATGCTGTGCAAGTCTCTTATCCTGGTGGGATTGGCTATCGCCTCATGCTCAGCTAAGAGATACCTACCACGAAGATAATCACAAGGGACCAAGCGGTAGCGTAGATACGAAAGCGAAGAAAACCCAGGCATGGTAAGTAGCAAGACGCACTCCCGTACACCGCACATGTCAGAGCTCAACTAGCCATGGGGTTCGGGCTTTAGCCAATGGAGTGTGATGGGTCATTATCGGAAATTGAAAGCTCCCCAACAAGTGCTGTTGCTACCTCCCTTGACGAAGGAATTGGCGAAGGCAAATATAAGCCTGAGCTTTGCCTAAGAGGATTGCCATCGCTCCTATTCCTCTGGTGACATTATTCATGCAAATGCCAAGCTTACTACGGAGTAGTCAGTATGAAATTATTGTTACTGATTGGAGGGTTACGGAAGCTGGATTTCACTTGAGAGGTAAGATCTCCCCGAACACCAAGGCAGAAATCACGCTGCCAGGTTTGGATAAAATTGAATCTGAGGGATCTGGGTATCACGAATTTTATCATATTAACTTCTTTAGTGCTCCGGTGTCAGGGGACTATTTATATGCCAAAGCACCTCAAGATGACGAGATCCTAATACCAGTGACTGCTACCACTCTTTGCGATTGAAAAAAACTTGATCTCTTAATGGCGTTTAAATGATGTGGCAACTAATGATCTCACCGCACCAAGTTACCACTTATTGAACCTGATCTTTTGAACAGCTCGTAGTTGTTTTCTAGATGCTATCTATTGTGGATGAAAGGCACCCTTCTTCTTCTCGATAAGTCCACTACCCCAGGGATCGGTATCAATGGTAGCTATTGGCGTCTTGCATTTTGCCTTGAGTGCTGCTTGAGCCTCGTCACTCTCATAAGGAACACAGTCAACCCCGATATCTCCGTGCATGCCATCGCAGATGATTACAGGTTCTCCACCACAGCGTGTCTCGACGTTAAAGTCCTTAACGGTGATATTTGCGCAAACGGCATCTTCAGCGGAGGAACAAGAGAGACGAGCTACAGCGTTGCCGTACACTCCTGATGTGTATCCAGTAAAATTTTCAAAGTGGATATTAGTGATCTGCATGCCCGATGGGTGAGCGTTGCATTCTTCGGCAGAGATGTTGAAGTAGCATGAGTCGAGGAAGATGCCGTAGTCCATGCGAGCGACCCAGAAGTTCCTATTCAACAGTCAGCAGATGTTTTCTGGCTAAACTGTATTGTACTCACTTGAAGGTAACATTATTGACAAAGCCTGTTCCAGTCTCGTTTCCAGCCCAGACCTTGATTCGAGCGCCGGAGTACTAGAATTGTCAAATACCATCAGGGAGAATGGTTTGTTGTGAAACTCACATCTCCGTTCATCATCCAAACGTTTTCTATGTGTACATCATAAACGTTGGACACCTCGCCCTTGTACTGTCCAAGGGATCCCATGGACTACCTCGAGTTAGCCTCTACCTTGCCGCTTATCCAAGATACTCACCTGGCCGTGTGTTCCGTTACAGTACATCGTATTGACATATAGATCAGAGCTGTTGGGCTTGGGCGAGAAACAGTCATCGTCGATATTTACCCAGGTCCTTTCAATGCGCACTGTTGAAGTGTTCATTGTATTCATAAAGTCCGTGTTCTTGGGTATGATGCTACCATTATTAGAAAGGGCAGTCACCACGACATCGGTGTATTTGATGTTCTTAGAGCTGACGATGAAGTTGTTCCAGCAAGGCGAGTCTTTGAGGTGAATGCCCGAGACGTCGAGGTTAGTCGTGTTTTCGGCATAGAAAAGGATGGGGCGATAGTATTTGTTGGTGGGGTCGAGGATGCTGTGATATGGTTAGTCCATTGTGAGCGTCAGGTGTGAGAGGATGGAACTCACGAGCCCGTGCCAGACTCGAATTCATTCCACCAGCGTTGCCCTTGTCCCTCGATAACACCGTTGCCATAAATCTTGATGTCCTTCCCTCCCCATTTCCAGAACATAATTGACTTCTGGAATGGGTGGTACCAGGCATTTTCCTGCCAATATTTGACGTCGTTTGTGAACTGTGACCGTCAGAAATCAGGGCACCGAACATTCGTGCAATTATAACTTACTCGAATCTCACCCTCCAAGTGAACGTGAATGTCGTTCAAGCCAGTCAAATCCAGAACCTTTCCAATGACATACGTCTTTCCTTTGGGCAGATAAAGTGTGCCGCCCTTGTTTGCCTTGCGAATACCTCGCCTGAACTCTTCCGACACGTCGTCACTGTCGTTCCTTGATGCTCGTATTTTGACAACCTTGCGGTGCTCATGCTTCGGCGGCGTGTAAGGATGCTTGTCTCTAAACTGTGAGACGTCGCGAGGTACGCCTGCTGGAAGGGACACAGCATTGACGGCGGTAAGAGCCAAAGCTCCAAGAAGGGTGAGGGTCCGTAAGTAACGCATGCTGGGGATCCAACGGCTCCAGGATCTTGAAGACCGATACTCAGGAAAAGTCAGGAACTAGGGGAGAGGAACCCACTGCCCCGTTATATAGTTCTCTCTTATCTTGAATCTCGGACGATCATTGTAACTGTACCGACAGCAACATGCGAGTTTCAAACTATAATATAGACCTTCTCCACAACGAATAACCCCCAAACTTTCAATTTCTATGCGTGGGATAATGCTGCCAAGACGGAAAAGTTGACTTGTTGACTTCACGCGGGGAAACCGAGCATAGAGGGGGTATGTCATTGGTGGAAGTATTTTCCAGTTCACGGTCTCTGCGATTCAGTTGTGGGGAGCTCAGGGTTCATTTAGCTGGGGCAACTCGGGAGCTATCATCTATGAACAGGCAGACAGGGGATGTTTGAACACAAGTTTGGTTATTTGCGGTGCGGAGGTCGGAAAACCAGTGGGTGATGATAGAAAGATTCAGGTGAGGTGGTGCTTATCCGAGCGCCATTAGTAGTTCTATTGAATTGATGATGTTACTAGGACAAATAAAATAGCAGATGGGACTGAATGTATTCCATTACATTAAAGTAACATAACCCTACCCGGCTAATGCTTTCATGCCCCTGCACTTGATAAAATCTGACAAGTTCCATTCACACCAGATCTAGCACAGCCAACTAGAAAGTCGGTAAAGACTAAAAATTGATCTTTTCACGCTAGCTGTAGTTCTCATAATGAAAATCCCTAGCCTTTTCTCAGCCTTGTGGATTCCTCCGCCCTCGCGGCCGTCTGCTTCGGTTTTGGCATTCCTCAGTCTGGTTTGACGCATCAGGTGGAGCCATACTGGGAGGCTCCTCCAAAGATTCGTGACAGCACATCTAGTAAGTTTCCGAAAGATTGTTCGACCACAGCTTTCAAGACTTTTGGCCACGGCGGCCTTAGCACGTTCAATATCAAGATCAGCCGCAAGAAGACTGGCAAGGAGAAAGGCTTCAGGCACTGTTGGGTAAGTACCGATAAGACGGTGCGCTAGCCGTGACTGACGAGCTTTTAGGAGGCCATAGAGTATGTTTCAGAAGTCGCTTGTTCGAGTGGTAGCTGACTTTAGCAGGAACATCATCGGGCATAGTGTTTGTAATAAGGGGTCCACTCGGAGTACTTGGGAGGACTATAGACAGCAGCCCTCGATCAGAGGGCGGTAATACTGGATAAGAAGAGGAGAACGAAAAGAAGTTGGTGATGTGGTGCGATACGGCCGCCCTGTGAGCTTGCTTCAACCGCCTGATCTGCTCAAGTTAATGGATAAAGTGTTGCTTGGTGGGCTTTCAATCCTTCGATAACGCGTCCTGCCTTTATTTAAAAATGAGACTGGATTAGCGGGGAACTTGTAGATCTCTATGAACTGGAATACCTACCTTGACACTTTTCCTGTATTTGTCTGTCGTTGTTTTGATTTTTCTCCCTCACAATATCAAGTTAAGACCCGTTCTTCTTCCTAACTTAAAGAAATGCGAAGTATCTTAGTTTTCGTATGAGAACCGTATTTTTAGACGCGTGGCAATGGTTATACCAAGGAAAATTCTTGCTAGGCCAATGCAGAATTACAGACGGCTCGGCCGTTCACCCCAACAAACAGGTGTTCAGACCCATGAACCCTTTGGTAATTTCTGTGGCTCATGCTAGGATCTACCCCTACACGAGAGAAGGAAGACTAGGATAGTTAAACCGTCTGATAGCATGGTCGAAGTAAGTTGTCGTTGCTGAAGTCTATCTGGGGGTCCACTACGATGTGAAGCAGCGGAGTGGGCGGCCTGCGAGGCCAACCGTTGCTCTTACACGTCAATGATAAGAAACCCTTTAGCGTGGAATAGCTGAGAGGGAGGGTTGATAAAAACCAGATAAAAAGCGACTTCAATCTGGTATTCCTCACATTTTGTCCAGATTTGGAACTTGTGGAAGCTAAACGCGCCTTGGACTTTGATACACGACTAAATCGCATGAAACAATGCGAACCTATGCCAACAACACTGTTATTACAACCCCCAATTTTTGAATCTTTATAAGTAATTGAATGCTGAAACGAAGCCCACGGATCCTTCACTTGTTGCTCTTTTGGCCGGCTCGAGCTTGGCGGTGAATGCTTTGGCATCTCTGTACGCTTCCGAGCATCACTTCAAGCCCACGATATGAGTAAGAACTGCACGATGGATCGCCACATACGACCACAGCCCTTAGGAAATACGGGATCCCGTCTGNNAGTTGGGTCGGTGACGACCAGCGAACGCCGAGTGTTGTATGTCCGTTTTTTTGCTCCTATGTCTAAGTTTCCATGAGGGAATGCTACTATTTTCCATGCCTTAGGTTGCACGATAATGTCGTGAACTGTTTAATTTGCCGCCAGCTGGTCTTCCCTTACCGGTTCATTTTGTTGTTCGCTTGTGCGGTTGTGCGGTTGCTTAACGACGTTTTTGACAATATGCCATGAAACTGAAACACACAAGGCGCAATACAGCTCCGGCTTTAGCAGGCCCTGGCATGAGCTGGCCGATAGTTCTCGTTTTCTGTTGGCAGTCTTGGCGTTGATGGCTTCAGTCTAGTTTGAGTACCGGAACTAAGGAACAGCCAACAAGACGCGGCCATGACTGCGAACAACCGTGCCTTTTCCAATTCTAGTTTCGTGTTAGTAATTTGGCAATTATCCTCAACTTCCGGTTTAGCCGGAAACCAAGTGGTCACAAGGAGAGAATTTAAAGTTGCCCCTGACATATAACCGGCGGGTCAGGCTCGCCCCCCCTTCGCAATCTCAATATGCCAAGAACACCCTCTCAGATGTCACATATTAGCTTCAATTGGTAGGTGGAGAATCTACACTCATGTCCGTAGCTCAAAACTGCTCTGATCCCTGGTAGTCACTAATACAAAACCCTCGCAAACCGTCGAATGTGAGCTTCAGCTGGAGCTGCTAAACTTTGCACCCCTGCCATATGCCTGTTTCGTCACGGAGCCTATATATCCGAAACACTGCAAATGACGACAGGATCATGGGCATCACGTTTTTCAAAAACAAAACAAAATTGCATATAAAGTGTCATTAATATCCGGAGCATAGTAGCTTATCGCTTCCTAGTTCTGTGTATAGTCTCAAACCGCACATCTCAGCTTCACGATGAAGTTGCTTTCTCTCCTCGTTGCTTCGGCAAACATTGTGCAAGCTGCACTCAAATGGGAAAATGTCCGTATCGGCGGGGGAGGCGGCTTCGTCGCTGGTATTGAGTTTCATCCAACGGCCAAGGGCGTTGCGTATGCCCGGACGGATATTGGAGGACTCTACCGCCTCAACTCGGATGACTCTTGGACAGCGGTGACAGACAACACAGCTTTTGATTCAACATGGTGAGCCTCAAGAAAATACAATTGATTAAGCCAATCAGAAGTGTGTGTATTAATTGTTGTGCAGGAACCGCTGGGGAATCGACGCCTTGGCTCTTGATCCATCCAACTCTAACAAGGTCCTCACAGCTGTTGGCATGTATACTAATGACTGGTAAGCAAACCTCAGAAAGGTTGATTATGCTTCAGTTATTAGCTGACACAGGAAAAAGGGACCCAAACAAGGGTGCTATCGGCATCAGCAACGACAAGGGCGCCACGTGGAGCTTCACTGAACTTCCCTTCAAGGTTGGTGGTAACATGCCCGGTAGAGGGATGGGTGAGCGTCTCGCCGTTGACCCTAAGAACTCCAACATCATCTACTTTGGCGCTCGAAGCGGAAACGGTCTCTGGAAGAGCACCGATGGTGGGAAGAGCTTCTCCAAGGTCACGTCCTTTACCAACGTCGGCACGTTTGTTCCCGATCCCAGTGACAGCTCTGGATACAACAACGATCTCCACGGCTTGGCCTTTGTCACATTTGACTCTACCTCGTCTCTCATCAACGGAGCTACCTCGCGAATTTTTGTTGGTACTGCTGACAATAAGACTGCCTCCGTCTACGTGTCGACCGATGCGGGCAAGACTTGGGACCCAGTTGCTGGCCAACCCAAGGAATTTCTCCCCCACAAGGCTCAGCTGCAGCCCAAGGAGAAGGCTCTTTACATTTCTTACAGCAATGGAAGTGGCCCGTACGACGGAACAGCTGGTGCCGTGTACCGCTATGACATTGCTGCCAACACATGGAAGAACATCACACCACCTGGAGACATTTACTTTGGCTTTGGCGGCCTCGCACTTGACCAGCAGAAGCCCGGCACTCTTGTCGTCGCGTCCCTCAACTCATGGTACCCAGATGCTCAATTCTTCCGATCTACAGACTCTGGAGCGACATGGTCCACACTGTGGAACTACAATGCGGCCGGCAACCTGGAGTACCACTATGGCATCTCTACACCCAAGGCTCCTTGGATCTACAAGAACTTTGTATCCATCGACACTAAGCGTTTGGGTTGGATGATAGAAGCTGTGGCTATCAACCCTTTCGATAGCAACCACTGGCTCTACGGCACAGGCTTGACCGTATACGGAGGTCACGACCTCACCAAGTGGGACAGCACTCACAACATCACCATCCAGTCTCTGGCAGATGGTATTGAAGAGTTTGCCATTCTTGATCTCAAATCCGCCCCCGGAGGCAGTGAGCTTCTTGCTGGCGTGCATGACAACAGCGGCTTCACCTTTGCAACCAAGAGTTCTCTCAGTAAAGCACCCCAGTCTGCATGGGACAGCCCTATGTTCACCGGCTCAGTGAGTGTTGACTACGCTGGTAACAAGGCCGGCAGTGTTGTTCGAGTAGGTAACACTGAGGCATCACCACAAGTTGCGCTGTCCACAGATGGGGGCAAGTCCTGGAAGGTTCATGGTGGTGCCGCAACTCCTCAATCTGGTGGATCTGTGGCCTACTCTGCTAATGGAGATACTGTTCTTTGGTCATCTGGCAACAGGGGAGTTCTTCGATCGCAGAACGAGGCTACATTCTCTGCCGTATCCAATCTGCCTTCAGGCTCTGTTATTGCCAGCGACAAGCGCAACAACGCCTACTTCTATGCTGGATCTGGCTCAAAGTTTTACGTCTCAAAGAATGCTGCTTCCAGCTTCGCCGAGGCCGGATCATTAGGCTCAGCTAAGGAGATCCGCGACATCGCGGCGCATCCAGCAAAGGCTGGAGATGTCTGGGTATCCACTGATGTTGGTCTGTTCCGCAGTACAGATTCTGGCAGCACCTTCACTAAGGTTGGAACTAACCTGAGTGACACTGAACAAATCGCACTCGGTTGCGGCTCGGGAAGCAACTGGAATGTGTATGCCTTTGGCTCAGGCTCTGCTGGACGTAAGCTGTATGGCAGTTCTGACTCGGGTAAGACCTGGGTCGATCTCCAAGGATCTATCGGCTTCGGTGCTATCGACTCGGCTAGACTGGCGGGTAGTGGTAATGAAGAGGGACTGGTCTACGTAGGAACTAATGGTCGGGGTGTTTTCTGGGCACAAGGGTCCATCTAGCTTTGACCTGGTGACCAGATACCTTCATACTGTACATACTTCTATATCCATGAATTTGAAGCTGTTGAGGTCTGTCCACTAGCAAACATCTGGCAGGCTGCATCCACTATGCACTAAAGGGACTAAAATACTTATTCGAGAGCTTTAATAGTTTGACCAGACCAAGTAGTCGCTCACTAGCCCTTGAATGGCTGATATTTTATTCTCATCGATAGCAGTAAAACATGCCTAGCACAGCTAAACCTGTTCGATCTCAGCTGCCCGTGCCTTCTCGTTGCTTCGCTCGTCCAGAGCCCGAGCTGCAAGCCCCTGAAGATAATTGTTTCGGGCACGAGACGCAAGAATAGGGACATCGGGTCCGAACAACAAATCCATGTCTTCCAACTGAATGCCTTTTGTCTCGGGGATGAAGAACCATGCAAATAGAATTGCTAGAACTGTACATGCGCCAAAGAATAGAAACGTTCCGTAGGTGATGCTGGACTATTAGTTAGTAAATAATACTTTATATGTAGATAGTTGACTTGCCCGATCACCATATGGGGTAGACTGTAAACAACAATGAACTGCGTCACCCACTGAATGCAGATACAGAAAGCCATACCAAGTGTACGGACTCTGTTGGGGATGATTTCTGAGGTGAAGAGCCAGGGAATACCATTCCAGCTCATCCCGTAGAACAGGGCGTAGATATAAACCATAGCCACAGCTGTTTTTGTCCCAGCGTCCATAGGAGGAATCTGTTCGAATGAACCTGAGACCTTGGAGTAGCCTGCAAGATAGAACATGGCAATACCAGATCCAACACCGCCAACTAGTAATAGTGGTCTTCTTCCTAGCTTATCAACGAGAAAGATAGCATAAAGCATCGTAGCAGCCATCTTGACAATACCAAAGATCCCAGTAGCGAGCAGTCCAACCGAGGTGCCAGTGAAGCCAATAGACTTGAAGATAGTTGGCGAATAATAGTTGATGGCGTTGATACTAAATCTGTCAGCCTCGCCGAGACACTATCGTGCGTGCCTGTTTTGACTCACCCTGTAAAGTTCTGAAAAGACACCAATCCACAGGACAAGACTATTCTACCACGAACACCGGGCTGGAACAGTTCCGAGAATATTTGACGCCAATTGCCGCCCTGATTGGTGGACGACATCTCGTGTTCAATAGCTACCTCAATCATCGACATCTCCTTGTCAATGTAGGCGTGATCTTGTGGCAGATGCCGAACCCAGCTTAAGTTCTTCCTGGCCTCTTGGATTCGGCCTTTAGATACCAACCATCGCGGCGACTCAATCATTGGAATCATAAATATCACCAACAATCCAGCAGGAACAAACTGAACGGCCACAGGGATATGCCACTGCATGTTTCCCTCCGGGCTAATGTTCTTGTTGACACCATAGTTTACCCAGAATCCACATACCAAGGCAGCCTGAAGCATGACTTCAAATGTCCCAACCAATCTTCCGCGGATCAAGGCAGGAGAACACTCTGATACGTAGATAGGCAGGATCATTGCGCTTGATCCTACACCCCAGCCTGTCAAGGCTCGGCCCACGTACAAACAGTCGAGGCGACCAATCATCTGAAGAGCAGCACCAATGGCGAATATGATGGCGGCAATGATCAGGGTTGGACGGCGTCCGAAGCGTTCAGCAACCAGAAAGCTTGATGCACATCCGAAAAAGGCACCGCCTTGGAATGTTGATACGATGTTGGATGACAAATTGGCCTTTGTCGAATCACTCGCCGTGTCGAGACCGTACGTTCGTTGGAAAGAGGGTAGACTCAAAGTTCCACCTATAAATGCACTATCGTATCCGTACATAGCAGCTTCAAGTGTCAGTGGTGGTTCATCCTCTGGATAAAGGCTTACACTTACAGGCCCATGAAGCCGAGATGGCAAGCAGATACGGTCGGAAGCCATAAATCTCACGAGGGATATCTTCCTCAGTTAAGGCAGAGGCCCTTACCGCAAGAGGGTTACGCATGATGGCGGCTTGTCGAAGGTAGATGGTTAAGGTCTCCAAAGAATGAGTAGATATCAAATGGCTTCTCTGCGTCTTAAATACTTGCCAAGCGGGATACCTTTCCTCTTCAGATCTTGCATCTGACCCGACAATCTGGCACGAGGGACTATTTGATCTGCACTCTGTTCCTGACGTGCAGTACATCCAATGTTCATCCACCCTTGTCTCATCTCCGCATGTTGCAAAGTTCTCCGGAAAATCGGTGCTTGGCGTCTCCCCGGAAGGGGATGGACGCGGGGAAAGCTGGGGTAGATGATCACCATCAAGTTTTTGATTCGCATAGGTACGTGACGTCAGGGTAAATGCTCATCCAAGCGACGAAGGAACTTGTTTTCGGAAATGATCACCTCTACACTTTTGAGCTAGTGATCCTTCGTGTCGTCCCAAACATTGCAGGAGACCGACAACGGAGGACATCTCTGGGTAACATGTTCCGAGCTCTCGACATCTCTTGAAACCCAATCACCCAGCTCAACATGTCTCCCAAAAAACTACCATCTTTTGACGACCTACCCCTAGACAAGTCAGGGCCTCCGGGCAATGCCTGGGGTCTTTGGGGACCCGACGATCAGCTGGGCAGGCTCAACCTGCTCACACCGGAGACAGTACGTGTTGCTGCAGCCGAGATAAAAGAGGGCATTAGAATATCTTTAGACTGGCCTCTAGACAAAATCTCTCACCCGCCTTTTGGAAGACAGGCTCTCGAACATCAAATACTTAATAAGGCCCCAATGACTATGAACGACGACGTCATCACCCTGAATACTCAGAGCAGCACGCAGTGGGACGGGTTCAGGCACTATGGTGAGTATATTTTACTGCCAGACATATCTGCAAATCTGACAGGTTGGCAGGGTATCAGCGAACTGGACAGTTTTATATGGGCCATCAGCAGGAGGACTTTGGGCCTGGATCACGAGCACTTGGTATTGACGGTAGGGCTTTATCATCTCGAATCTGCATTGAATATAGAGTCTGACTGCTGCCGCCTAGCTTACTCGAATAACGGCGGAATAATTGGTAGGGGAGTCCTCATAGACTGGTACTCGTGGGCAAAGCGAAACAACATCCACTTATCGCCTTTCCAGACCGGCGCTGTTGAAATGTCCCATATTCACGCAATTATCGCCGAGAACAAACTTGAATTTCGTCAAGGAGACATCTTATTTATACGGGTTGGCTTCACAGAGCATTACAACAGGCTTTCTTCTCAAGAGCAGCAAGACTTTCCTAGCCGCAAGCCGGGGGGTCTCCTGGGTTTAGAAGCGACAAAAGATGCTCTTCGATGGGTTTGGGAATCGGGATTCGCTGCCATTGCCTCTGATGCCGCTGGCTTTGAACGTGGTCCCGCAACAGGGCCTTATAATGACCCGGATGTAAGCATACACCAGTGGGCATTGGCGGGATGGGGGTTGCCCATCGGCGAGCTGTTTGATCTTGAGGAATTGGCGGCGAAGTGTTCAGAGAGGAAACACTGGGCCTTCTTCCTGACAAGTGTGCCTCTCAAGGTAGGTCAAGAGAGATTACGTGGTTGGAATCAGGCTGACTTTACTTCAGGTACCCGGTGGAGTTGCTAGTCCAGGTAATGCAGTGGCAATATTGTAGCATATCTATATTAGCCAGGTCGGAAATTTGCACCCTTTGTCCAGATACGCTCAGAAATCCTTCAAGCGACATGATGCCTCTCTACCTCAAATGCCTGAGTCGCCCTCAAAGAAATCCTCTTGACTATGCTGCCATGCCTTCCAATCCTGGCAGACGCGACTAGCTTCAACCATGCCCGGCGAAGTCTTCGGGAAAAGGGCATTAGCGTCTGGTTGGCGCTCCAAAATCTGCATCGCCAAACCTTCTGATGCATGCCGAGCGATGTGGCAATGCATCAGCCAAACACCAGGGTTATCTGCCTTGAATGCTATGACAACGAAGCCGCCTCGTGGCAAGAGCACGACATCTCGTCGTGGCGGGTTGTCAAGCTTAAGATTGAGCTTGCTGGGATCGTACTTTTGCCCTTCCTCTTGCTGCAGAATAGCAAAGTCATGGCCGTGCAGGTGAATCTGGAATTGCAATCAGTAAGCATCTAGCTGTAGGAAGAAGTCTATATGACACTTACTGGATGTGCGCCAGTTCTACTGCTAGAGACATCCATTGTGAGGACAAGGTACACCTTAAAAGACTATCAGAGCTTGACCTTTAGTTTCAAGAGAGAATAGTACATACCCATTCTTTCTTAGTATAATCTTCCGGAATTACCACCCATTTAGGTGGATAAGAGTCCCTAGATTCATTCAGGTGCATCATCACTGGATCCGAATAGTTAATTTGGAAAGGTCTAAATCCTGGCTGCCCTGGCTTCTGGAGACCAAACAGCGCCAGAGGATATTCTTCCTTGAACTCGGGCGTGTTTCTGGCGTTTGGGTCAAAGGTGACGTTGAACTGTTCACCAGTTTCGCCTATAGCCTTCGCGTTGGCAGCTGGACCTATGTACCATGGAAGCTTAGGTCTCAGGGATGTGTAGGTCTCGTCAGAGCAAGCCATGCTGATGTTGACCCAAGGTTGAGAAGACGGCAGGGCAGTGTCGGAGTGGTTGTACCGCAAGATTCCAGTCCTTTCGTAACCGTTGCCCCCAGGTTGTACGCCGCAACGGGTCGCTACCCAGGTTCTGATCCAGAAGTTTCCATCCTCCGGGACTTCATTGACATCACCAGGTAGAGGATTGGCTTCAACAATGACATTGTAGCGTTGCCCAATGCCTATCAAGACTGATGTGTTGAAGTAAGGCTCGATAGGCACAAAGTCAGCCGAGACAATCTGGAGCCAGTGGTTGTCAATGGAGAAGACAAATGTTGAGTCAAATGAAGTGTTGATCAACCGCAGCAGATATCTCTTTGGTCTTCTTGGTCTGTCAGTTGGCGTCTTGTTAAAGTATAGCTCATAATTCTGTGGAATGGGCAGCGTGGGGACGTAGTTCTCGTAGTGTGAGACATTTCCAGCACCGTTGAGAAGGATCGTCTTGTTTGCAAAGTCAGCTCCCGGAAACAAGAGTCGGAAAGCGCTCTCATGGGCTGAGTTTGTCTTGTTAACAATGAATCAGAATCGACTGAGGCGGTTGTTACTCACACCAATCGGTCATAAGCAAAGGTTTCTTTGTCGCATCATATGGAGCAGATTGAGGACCATGAATTGTCTGTTCAATTATTAGTCGGCGTTGCATTCAGCTGGAAAAGTTTGCAGCCGGCGTTGCTCACAATTGGACCCTGTAGGCCATCCGCGTACTGCACAGAGTAGTGACTGTGGTACCAAGAGGTTCCGTACTGAGTGGTTTTAAAGACATAGTTGAAGCTCTGGCCAGGTGCAATGGGGCATTGGGTGACGCCATTGACGCCATCCATGTCCATAGTCTGATTCTGTCTGATGCCGTGCCAATGAATACTTGTGCCGTTCTTGGTCATGCTGTTAATAACTGTGATGTTGAAGGTCTCGATAACGGTCAGCTCATAGTCTCAAGGCATGGCTGTCGCGGCCACGTACGTCTCCCCAACATGCTTCCAGCCAAGGGCCAGGATATTGGCTATTAAACAGCTTAGCTTCGGTGAAGTTCTGGCCATCCGCATTGAACCAGCCATCAGTGATGTTGAGAGTGTAGTTCCGAGTGATTCCTACGGGAGCAAAGTCCTCGTAGTTTGTATGGATGTTGAACTCGCGACCGTCAGGATGGCGAAGCCAACATTCTCTGTTTTCCGGAATCGAACACTGAACAAAGTCCGTCATCTCCGGATACTCACACTGAAACTTATGATCACCCGAATCGCCTGGAGGAGGCTTGAAGATGGGATAATCAGGATCAGATGGTTGAACATGCGTCACTGGTCGGCCCAGAGGACGTTGGTATGGGTTAGAGCCATAATCGGCTGTAGGTGACATTGTCAGCCATGCGACAAGACCGACGCAGACATGCCAGAAGCGATCAATAAGAGTCATTTTGTTGGCGATGATTCATTTGGTAACTGGAGATTTAGTAACGTTATGACCAGATTTAAATAGGAAAGAAAGAGGAAGACTGAACGGCAGTTCGAAAGCCGCCCGCTCATCCTGAGGGCCGTAACCATGTTCAGATTACACAAGACAGACATCAGTCACATACATCGCGCATGGGGGGTAAGGCTTAGGCCATGTCTTTGGGTTGAAAATTGTCTCCATATGCGGTAAAAGCCCAATATACGAGGCTGGCTGCTGAAAGCTCAAGGTTCTTGGCATTCCAATCAGGCGTAAAGAAAAACGCCGTCGGCCCATCTCTAGAGAGTACAATCAACCTAGAGCTGTCGAATCAGGTTTCTTTGTGCCACAGAAGCCAGAAAGCTTCGTCATGTCTTACAAAAGAACATGGACAAACGGAAATCATTAACCACCGCGTAGGGTTACGAATCCACCTCCTGACAGTGTCTTTATCCCATGATTGCTCCAATCAGCTCACGTCTCATCAATGCTCGCACGAGGTGGTGAAGAGTCAGGTAATACGGAAACAGACCAACTGACCGTTCTCAGCGCGTTGCGTAGGACGCAGTCAATTCAAACGCTTTCCAATTAAATCTTTGTTATGCTCGCCCAATCACACTTTTGCTTACAAGTTGATAACTGCGGCTTACTAGGACGAATACGAGGTGGCACAAGAGAGTTGGGGTAGCCAAGTACGCTAATGATAAAAAGCAAATGATCAGATTAGTTTGCTGTGATTTTGATGTACAGATTTAGTCAATAGTCAACATGAGCCTATGTTGAGGAAAGGCTCTAGTAGCTTCAATCATTACTTATACTGAAATGGCAGTCTAATAATCCCATGTTCAACCTAGCTTGCACGTGTAAAGTCTTGATCGTGGATTCTGATGCCTCCCTTTCCGAAGAATGGGGCTTTCTTACGTGAGCCTTGGCAGTCTCACATCCCTACAGCAAGCTGAAAAAGACGTAACACAACTTTGTCCAGTGGCGTACGTCAGTCAAAAGTGCCCGCGCAATTGTTATACTGACCGCTCTTAGGAATGCACAGCCCAATGATGTCAAAAGGGGGACGGCTGTGGGCATAGTCCGTCGAAGTCGAGTAGCATCTCTAGCTAGAATCAGTAAGTCATTGCATTTCGGCGTTTCTGGTTACTGCCGCTCTATCAAGAAGTATTCCGCCGTTATGGTATTGTATTCTAGCATCAGTGTCGAAAGTTTTAGTCACTGGACCAAATTTGATGGAACATTTAGGCCATGATTAAAAAAAGTACACTTCTGTGTTAACTGCATACCACTTCCTTATCTAAGTAATTTAATTGGCTAAGAAGATAAGCAGCCTAATTAGATAAGGAAATGGTAAGCTATGCAGTTGACACAGAAGTGTATGTTTTCTAATCGCGACCTACTATTATGCTAAGCGTAACCACCCCGAGATGCTCATCTCGAACCAAACTAAGGGTCGTACGCAAAATCTTTCTGCAGGTGGAATATTTCGAATACTAGGATCCTTACACTGTGAGATACTTGAAGGAGACGCTTGTGGGAGCGTATCATTTAATTTTCCGTTTGTACCGATTTGAGAACCAGGCTATTGGCTCTGAAAGGATGTTTCGAACACAGACTCCTACACTTGGCCGTAGAACAGCACTTCGAAATCCTTGTTTCTTGGTGCGATCATCCCTGAACAATATAACACTCACTAAAAGAACCGGTATAACGTCCGTGTTGTGGCTGGCGACGTTTCTAGAGAGGTTGACGCCAAGGATGGCTTAGGCGCTTCGGTTTTAAAAGTAATCGATCTCTACAGAATGTTTGTCTGACAGCGACATTCTGAAGTCAGTCAAAAGGCGCCATTCTGAGTCTAATTATGTTTTATAACAGAAGAAACGAATAATCGGCTGATTACCATGATAGGAGGATTATTATACTCTTTATTCTCCCACATCAGTGGAAGATTCTTTAATACAAACCCAATGTTTCTCGTTATTCAGTAGCCTGAGTATTAATATCAATTAATTTGCAATAGGCAAAGATTCTACTGCTTTAGCAGAATTCGCATGATACCGAGAAGACGACAATATTTATAGCAGCCCACCACGAAGTATGAAGGCTCAAACACCCGTTTTTACCACTAGAGAGACTTGAGTTATACTAGTTGGGCATCTGTTATTGAAGCCCCTTTCGATGATGCTAAAGGGAGGGCTACAAAACGATCAACGTCTGAAGCTCGATTTGATGTGGCATAGGGCCAGACTTGACGGTAGTCAGTCACGTCACATTCCCCTGAACAAGTCAAACCAAGCAGCAGAATAGGCTTTAACCTTAAATATAGATTATCTTGCCTTATCGAGAAGTAGATTCCCACAACAGTATTTTTTTGTGCAGGCGACATTCCAGTGCTCAGGTACGGATAGCCTTGACTCGATTGGTCCGGGCCACAAAGGGCGTACATTAGTTCCACCCTGCATACCAACTGTTGACACTTCCGGCTTTCTACCTCTGTGTGCCGCCGAGGCTTCAACTGAGGCTAATTTCACATATATTTCTGCTCAGTAAGATGGACCGAAGGTAAGGGGGGGATTGGAAACAAGAAAGGAACTCATAAACCAGGTGGACGGTACCAAACACCGCTATCACGCGGAACCACCGAGACCTGAACTTGTTAGTACAAATCGAAGCGCCCTGAAACCGGGCGATCGGGTCCATAAAGTCGAGACTCAGGACCTGGTGGCTTGTGCTAGCAAGAAACTTTCGGTCAGGGGATTGAAAGTCGATAGTCTAAAGATTCGAGGCATCCTGTAAAACCGTGTCAACCCTGAGACATTGTTAATAAATTATGTGAGGCTTCACAAGTTCCCAGGCTTCTTTGCTCGACGAGTAAATAGCATCGAAGATTTATCAGTCACTATACCACTTTGTCCAACGTATTGGTTCTCCGGCTTCAGCCATTCCTGGCTTGTTCATACACCATGTTTTCCTTCAAGGACCGTACCCCTTTCTCTCTCATAGTTCTCCTCTTTTTTGTCTCCTCATCTGCCGCACTCAACCACGATCTGCCTCTTCTTGACCACCGAGATGGCTCGGATATCACCGCGAACATCACAATCGCGGATGACACAACCACAAGTCTCGAACCTGTCGTCCCCCCAGCTGTGGACTCTGAGGACATTTCCATTCTCACCCTTGACACATCCGTCACCCTCGCCTGGGCTGGCTCAGTGACTCAGCCCAGATCCCAGCGCAAGCTGAAGCGGAATGACGGCATCTTCTCACAAGCCAATTTCACTTTTGCGTACCCAACCATTCCACTCGACTATTCCAATTATGTCTCCCACATCAGTTGTTCGATTGGTCGTCTTACTGCCAAGTTAAGCAACGGTGCCTTCAAACTTGCCAAGAAGGAGTGGAAGGGGGCCAGTCCCATTATTTTTGTCACGGCTGTAGATGGTTGCGGTGATGACAACGCCAACGAATTCTTCGTTGCCAGGACCATCTCCTTCTCTGATAGCGCCAAGACGTTCGTGGCCGAGGGACTTTCAGTTGGATATAGCGACGTTGTGACTTATTTCAACCTTAAATGGGGTAACGTGGGAACCTTGCAGTTGAGGAGGGCCGTTGATAAGAGAGATGTGAGCCCTTCTTCGATGTCCCGTATGATCAACAGCACCCCGACTAACCTTCTTCACAGATGTTCGAACCGCATCCTCTTCACAGACGGGCAAAGTCAAGCATGAAGATCGGATGGGACATAAAACTCACAGAATACTGGGGTACTGATAAGAACGCACCCTGGGATAATGCCTCGCCGCTCCACAAGTGGGGTAGAGAAGGCGGCGTCAAGGACGATTCATTCTCAAAGGGCGAGGTTATCAGCCCCAATCGTCCTAGCAAACCTTTCACTCACGGCCAGCCTGTCAAGCGCTTAGATGATTCCCCACTCACAGAACGCAACGCCGGTTATGGGCTTGCAATGTACTGTGTCGAATGTGGCTTTGGAGGCACGTCGATCATCTATGGCGAGATCGAGGCCAGTCCTAAGCTTTCCAGTTCATTTGTCGACGTCAAGAAGGTTCAGACGCAATTTGATGCGACCTTCAGAGCCGCTTTAAACCTTGGGCTCGAGGCCTATGTCAAGTATGAGAAGAAATTTGACCAAACTCTGGCGAGAATAAATCTCGGTGGCTTCAGTATTCCCGCTCTCGCCTCTATTGGCCCATTCGTCAGTTTGTCTGTGGAAGCCAAAGCAGGTATCAAAGCAACGGGCTCAATGCTTGTGGGTACCACGGTTCAGTGGAACGATATTGACGCCAAAATCGATATGCTAGACTCCAGGAACAGCTATGCCAACAATATGATCCCCAGCTTTTCCAGCGAAGCCAGGTCATCAGGCCAGGTCCGAGTCGAGGCTTCTATAGGAATGCCCCTCAAGCTGGGTGTTGGTATCAGTATCCTAAGGGATCGATGGAAAGCCGAGGCAGTCATCAGGGACACACCGTCCACCTTACTTGGGGCCGGTTTCCAAGCATCAGCTGAGGGATCTTCCAACAGCAACACAGGTATCGATGTCAACGGTAACTGTTATGGCGTTTCTTGGGATGTCAAATTCCAGAACACTCTTCAAGCCGTTATCGCATTTCATGGCTCCCTGCCTGTGGAGTACGATCTCGTTGAGCCTTTGGAACTTGAGCCAATTGCCCACGGCTGTATTGGATACAAGAAGCCCAGCACCCCTGCATGCTCAACCTCTTCAGTTGTTGTGAATCCATTGGCCTCCAAAGCGCAGAGCTGCAAAAAAAGCACTGACCTAACCCGTCCCACCACCAAGTATTGGCTTGGGGCAGCCAGCGCTGTCAAGGATCTTACTACCTGTGCTACAAAGTGCTTGAACAACAAGAAGTGTTTCAGCTTCAGTTTGAGTAATAAGAAATCTTGTCAGCTTTACACTTCGGCCTACAAAGGTCTGAAATGGGCATATCAGCCAGACTTCCCAAATTTGGTGTTCTACGATAGGCAGTGTTATGCTTACCAAGTGTGTCCCCAATGACCTGAGGGTGGTCAGTTGAAGCATATGTTGGAGACTTAGGGTATAGATGTTAATATCGAGAAGGGCAACTGCGCCAAAAGCGGGGTCCCTGAGACGGTGGTTAGGGGACAGTGTCTCCAAGGGCATCAATGAGGAAATGTTCTACTTCGCCAATAATTGACTTCTTGACGATGATCTCATCGTGCAAA
Source organism: Fusarium continuum (assembly GCA_013184455.1). Classification (NCBI taxonomy): domain Eukaryota; kingdom Fungi; phylum Ascomycota; class Sordariomycetes; order Hypocreales; family Nectriaceae; genus Fusarium; species Fusarium continuum. The sequence continues at coordinate 14,171 of JABCKB010000559.1, read as the reverse complement.
GCCTGAAACAATAGAGAAAATCTCGTCCAACATGACGCCAAAAGCGAGGTTAAAGATTCTTTCACAATTGTCCTGCAGTATGGTGGATCGCAAAAGGATCTTCTCGTCACAGTCAAGACGTCTATCATGACTCCCTTGGCACAACGGCTGAAGCAACTCATTCGTGGAACAAAGGGTTCTTTCCTCAAGGTAAACAGTCTGGTAAAATACATTGGTCCATGTCCGACATTCCGAGGCCGATGGTTGGGATTGTATGAGAATGTCGCGGATGCCATCAATAGTAAGGCAGAGTTATTGAGCTTGCAAGGGAATCACACAAGAAGAGTTTTACAATTCCGTGGTCGTGAGATATGGCGGACAAAATTTTGTAAGACGTTACGTTAATTTTCTAAGCAAGACATATGTTTGCAGCTCAATCAGTCCTTTTGAATAAAAATGAGCAAAAGCATGGACAAAAAATCGTGGGATTTAAGCGGACTCTAACCGCCAAGTTTGGACGAACAGGGAATCGAACCCTGGACCACTCCCAGACATTCAACTAAACAGCCTGAATCTTGCTAAGGGAGTATTATACCACTAAACCATTCGCCCCGAATGGGAATTCATCATCGATGATTTCGGGATTATTCTACATATTTGTGCTTCCCAAATTTCGGCCCTCTTTATAGTTATGAGGTATGCTAGGTCTTCGCAATGTGCACCGCCAGAGTGCTTAAAGACATTTTGGAAATATTGTGAGATCTATGCTGCTTAGCCTCACAAACCACTGAGATATGTATAATAACTCTGAGTTTACAAGCGGTCGAGAGTAGTAAACAACATTTAGGATAGGCATAGACAACCCGAACTCGCACGTCACGTAACCTGAGTTAGATCAAATTGCACAGAAGAAATGTCAATTGGTGACGTTCCGCAATAGATGTGCACACTGTTTCGAAAGAAGTAGCTGCAGGGAGAAAAGACAAAGCAGGCTTTGCAGTTTACTTTAGATACGCGGAGATGGAGAATATGGAACATATTATACCTCCCACGTAGAAGATAAGAAAGCATTGAAGCGTAGTGACCACGAAGAGATCGTGTTAATATAGAGGAATATAGGAATATCGGCAGTTATCTACTGATGCGCGGACTTTTTAATAATCTTTTTGAATCGCCTTAGCCCGGGCAATAGTCCAACCGTGATTTATTAACTTGGGCGCAGTGAAAGAAGATATTTTCGACATGGTTTTAATGCCACGCGGCGCGGTCATGGATATTAGTTTACTTGAATCTATGAGACAGTAAACTATAAAAAATCACTTTAAAAGCAAATAAGTGTGCTTTTTCTACCCACGCGTTCTCGCCCGAGCCCCAAGGAATGTGAGCATGAAACATAACATAGATCCTTAGCACAGTAGAAAACTTTTCTCGATACTGGAGACAGAATAAAAAAGATTAAAACAAAAATATAGCCGACAACGGCAGGATTCGAACCTACGCGTGCGAACACAATGCCTATGATGTCTCAGAAAGATAGCAGGGCATCGCCTTAACCACTCGGCCACGTTGTCTTACGCTTATTAATTCTGATCCAAAACTATTCTAACATTCAATTCAATTTTCATAGTCTCGCACCGCAAGACCGCACCAGTTTGAGGTAACAGGTCGCAGCTATGAGAGAACTACTATTTGCAAGATTGTGAAATATCGCAAAGCATAGCTCTACATAAGGTTCCCTGTCCTGCAACGAGGCATCACCGAGCAGCTTCTGGCATCTCGATCAGTTACCCTGTACAATTAGGGGCCCTGAGACGCAACCCTCTCATTATTACCTAATTCTAGACACTCAATCTTCACTGCGAGATCCGGGATCGATAAACTTCCTGTCCTATCTTCCCCATTACCTAAAGGGCTTTATCCCGGGAATTAAAACAAGACCCGAACTCTGGGGATGATACTCCTTCCAGTCTAGCTCTCGCTAGAAACGTGATAACAAATGAGCGGTAAATAACGCCCCATCCTCCAAGCCTTGGCAAACCCGTTCTCCATGTTCCCCGCTTCTAGATTGCAACCTAGTCAGAGCTAAATGTGCCAGATCCTCCAAGCTACCTACTGTAAATGGTTTAAGCTTATCATCGGCCAACTTACCACTGATAAGCTGTCGGCTGATCGGCGGAGTAAACCGTCCAGAAGTTCGGTCATTATACAGCCGATGAACAAGAAAGTATGGCGATCGTCACAGACTAAGGTGGGCTCGTTTCATTCGGTTAGAAGTTAAAGTTCTTTAAAACATGGAAATGTCCCCGTATAATGGCGCTACAGGACAGCAGATTCTGTTCACACACCGAGAACAATGTCGCTCCGTGCTGCTCTCACTACAGGACTGCTGTATGCCGGCCTGGCAACCGCGCAACTTCGTTATGCTCATAACCAAGCAGCTCTCGTTAAGGACAGTACAGAGGCCGCCAAGCATTTCCCAAGCATCAAGGGGATCCAACTTGAGTCACCCGCTTTCACTGATCCAAAGAGCGTCCCCGCAGGGTTCGACAATGGCACAAGCGGACCAACTGATGATGCTACATTGAGTACGTTCAACAACTCATTTGATGGTATTGTCAATTAACATGACCAGATTACTTTCTCCAAAGCCTTGCGGCCCGCAATGATTGGTTAACGTACAACAACCCGTTATTCAGATCTGATGAAGGCCGCTCTATTCCTTATGTCATTCTCTCTGCGTCACTGCAACCGGACGTCAAGGCCAACTCGTCCTCGCCAGAGAAGCTCCGCGTCTACTTGCAAGGTGGCGTCCACGGGAATGAACCTGGCGGCGACCAAGCTCTTCTCGCTCTGCTGGGCAAATTTGACGCCAATTCTACCTGGGCAACGTCAGTTTTGGAAAAGATGGATATCATGATCGTTCCTCGATATAATCCTGATGGTGTTGCATACTTTCAGCGCTTCCTCGCCACGGGATATGATCCCAACAGAGACCACATCAGGTTTGCAAGCCAGCAAACGCGCGATGTTAAAGAGCTGATCGCCGACTTTGCTCCCCATATCGCTGTGGACTGTCACGAATATAGCGCAAACAGGGCCTACGGTGCCGAGGAGCAGTGGGTTCAGGCAGTGGATGGTCAATTCGACGCCATGAAGAACTTGAACATTCACAAAGACATTCGAGAGTACTCTGAGACGATTTTCTCGCCCAGAATCGCCGGCGCCATGGAAAAGCTCAAATTGCGTTGGAGTCCTTACATCACTGGAAACTTGAAGGAGGAGCCTTTGATCTTCACTCAGCTCAATACCGAGGCGCGGGCTGGAGACGTCTCGCTCGCCTTGACGCAAACCATGGTCTTCCTCACTGAGACTAGAGGCATTATGCTAGGAAGCCAGCACTTTCAGCGTCGTGTGGTTTCAGGGTTGACCATGGTGGAGGCCATCCTTCAGACGGCGGCTGACAAGGCAGACGAAGTTTATCAAGTGATTGAAGGAGCACGCAAGAAATTTATCGAGGATGACAACGACATTGTCATCACCGACAGCCCACAGCCTACCAACAGGACGTGGGACTTTATCGAGCTCGAGACTGGCAAGTTGGTCAAGGTCCCAGTTCAATTCCTCAGCACAACACCCGTCAAGTCCAACCTTACCCGAAGTCGACCTGAGGCGTATGTTTTCCCCCAGGCCTGGAAAGAGGCTGCTGATCGTCTTCGACTCGTTGGCGTCAAGGTCGAAACTCTTAGATCGGAGTTCCAGGGTGAAGTCGAGGCATACAACGTTACCAGCGCCACTCTGGCAGACACTGTTTATCAAGGAACTGTCCTGAATACTGTAACCACAGAGATAATGCGCAAGGACATCAAGATGCCAGCAGGCAGCTTCTGGGTTTCTACCCGGCAGCCGGCTGCGGCTTATGCTTTCGTTACTCTTGAGCCAGAGAACATCGATTCGTATGCAACCTTCAACATTTTGCCCGTCAACGTTGGAGACGAGTACCCCGTGTATAGAGTTATCGGTTAAAGGGAGGGCGATAGTAAACATACTCAATCTAGCCGCAAAAATGCTATATTAGCTTAGGTACTTGAACAGCGACAGCTTTGATAATGTCATTTAGAGTATAGTCCTGCGGGTAAAATAGCTCTCTGGCGACACTAAGCCCGGTAGTCTTCTGCGAGGTCCGCTTTATTCTGCAAACTCTTAGTTGTAATTGTTCATTCCTGTTTTCAAATCGAATGAAGGTCTCACTGCTGAATCAAAACCCCATTTTGTGCATACTTTGACGTTGAATTCTGACTTCACCAAAAAAAGTCGTATAGTTAGGAACGTGTCCAGAATTCTAGTCTACAATGTGATGTCACGGCATACATACATGCTTAACCTCGATGGGCTATAGATAATGCTCGGTATGATTGAAGGGCACTCAGTACGTCAAGAATCTTGGTCTCTAACTCAACTCTTCTACGTCCATGAAGCGCTTAATTCCACCGTGTCACCTCCGTTGAACTGATGCGTTTCTGCGCCTAATCTCACAGCTAAGGCGCCTCAATGACTCTCCTCTTGTCACGTGTCAAAAGAATTGCGAGAATCCCACCATCCAATGCAACTGATGATTCTGTCTATTTCTTTCTAGTGCCCGTACATTAGTTGCTATCACACATCACGATAGTTACCCAAACCATAGACCTTTCACTCGAAGATCACCCTCATCCTGGTTTGCGACTTTTGCTCAAGATTCACACAGTAGAAGTCATCTTGCATCCACTCATTCCTTTTTGAGTTCCTCCATCTCAGCCTCCAGCATTTCATTGTCGGCCTCTACCTGGATAAGCTGCAGAAGTTTAGCTCGTTTTTCCAAAAGGTGAGCTTGACGGCGCTTGATGGTGCGGATGCGCTGGTTTGCCTCACGCAGTTTCTGGAAGTGCTGGCGTTCTTCCTCTTCAGAGATCTTACCTACAAGAATCTGCCGTACATCTAGGAGAAGCGCAGCATACTCCTGTTCGCGCTTGTCCAACTTGGTTCGGAGAAGTTCCAGCTTCTTGTCCAATTCGTCCATGCCCTCAGCCACCTCATACAAACCAGGAAGAGATGTCATGTTGTACAATTTCCTGAACCTATTGAAAGTTCAGGGTTGTTGATTTAGGCGGTATAGAAATCAAGTCGGCGATTTGTAGTTGTTACTGTCCAGGAAGTCAGCGGTTGAGTGAAGTATGAGAGAAGATGAAGCTCTTGACTTGGGGGTAATTGCTCCTCTTATACTGCAACTCTCACGCTGATATAGATTGTAGAATCTCGTTCTGGGTGGTTCTACTGACCGGACACACGAACACGACTTGCTTTTCAACGTAGTCTTCTACTCTGAAGACCGACTGTTCATGGGGCAGAGTGATACGGACACGAAATTTGAGAAACGCATCGAGCACACGAGACTATTGATCGAACAAATCTGCAGAGCGAAGCATTCTGTCATTGTTCTTTGCACATTCCTATGGAAGAGTTCACAATGGTTGCATTGGAGTGAACAACATATGAATTAGAAATTTTTGCCTGTTCGGTAGCATGTCGCCTTTATACAACGTGGTGTGGTGCGTGCTCTTCTCTTGTTATCCTAGCAATTTTTGCCTTCGGTGCGCCACAGTTTTATCACATAGCGGTAGCAAGATGATCGTTTTCTCATCACCCTTGAAGCCCAAGTAAATGCATGGAATTGCTCGTACTGCAACTCATCGCTGTTCTTTTTTTTTTTGTCTTGCTTGTTCGGTCCTCAACCAAGTGCGTGAACAGATGGAGGTGGTCAACGATCACTAAAATTTAGCGGCAGTCCACTAAAGCATAGCGTGTCAGGAATCTGTCACGAAAGGTACTTTGCATAATCCTGCATAGCACCATTGCGGGTAATGAAAATTGTGCAAATTATGCCGCCGCTGCTTACTTGTACCGCGAGTGATGAGTATCCCAGACCGAGAAGAGATTGTTCGAGTAAAGTCCCCGAGCAAACAAAGCCTGTAGAAGTGTCCCGCTGAGGAACCCGCGCTTAGTATTTTCCTGCCTCTCCCTCAATTGGGTAAAGCGGTTCCCGACACCGTCAACAGCACGGAACTTGTCCTTGTATAGAACATGAGCTCCGCCTTTGCAGTACCTCGAGGCGCTTTAAACCACTTCTCCCCATAGCTGACTTGGTCACATTCATTGACCTCGACGATTGCCCAAGAAGATTCACTTGAAGCAGATCTTTTTTTATTCCCCGTGTCTTGGACATGGTAGTCTTCGCACGCCGCCTGCTTGCGGGTCAATGAGAGCATTCGCCGATTCAAAACAGTCTTTTAGAAGAACCAGGCCAGTTGATGAAATGCCGACTGGGATAATTCCGAAAAAGCACTATTCATGGGCTTGCGAGACATCCTGGAGGGATACAGCAATTGACTGCTAATATCAATTCGAATCGAAAGAAGGCTGGACGACTGCATAACTTGCGGATTTACCAAACCCGATCTGACGTGTTTATCTGACGTGTTTATCGCCGCCTAAGTTCTTGTAACGGTACCATAGCCTGCCATTCGGGTCGATAGACTTGCTTTTGGATGGCGATCCAACAGAAAAGCCAGTCGAGGCAAAACCGGGTTTCAACAGAGCTTTGTGTATGATCCTAGCCAGTTACAGTTTCTCAAGTAAGCCATCGTGTTGGTGGCACAAGTTTGCGTTGTATGCTGAGCAAATTGTTGGAGGCATACTTTGGTGGTGGACGTTGGTGGTATGTTTGCCTGCAAGTTTCGCTTGGCGTGCGTTTTGCTCTAGCTTGTCAATGATGCAAACATGGATTTTCCAATCGTAAGGCACAATTCTTACAGACTGATTGGTATCTTTATGGTCCAAGAAGGTCGTTGATCCATATCAGCCCTCAGTTTGACTTGCAGACTAAGCCGGGGAAGATAACAAACGTTTCCATGAGCATTAGTTAAATAGCAAGCACTTAAAACTTGGAGGGTACCTAGTAGTGTACCAACTTTCGCTGCTTCTTATTTCTCCATCATACCTTCAGTTTTTTTCTCTCCAACAACTATGTATTTTAACTTCACTATGGAATCTTCGACATCCGTGGTATTGTACGCCAGCATTGTTATTCTCTTGTGCATATGCATCACCAAGGTCTCATCCAGAAACATTCACAAGAATCCGCTCCCTCCTGGGCCACGTGGCTTGCCATTCATCGGCAATATATGCGATCTTCCTAGAGCAGGTGAATTTGAAGCGTCCCACTGGGCGAAACATAGGGACTTGTACGGTATGGATCTTCTCTGTTGCGGCCGATTAAACTATATACTCATTCTACCAGGATTCATCAGCTCTGTCACAGTCTTCGGTCAAACTCTCGTCATCATCAACGATGCGAAGCTCGCTCAAGATATCCTCGATAAGAGGTCTGTCAAACATTCTAGCAGATCAAAGATGACGTTTGCTGGTAAAATGTGCGTCCACATCCATCAAGTCTTCAAACAATGCCTGACGTATACACGATAAGGGTTGGATGGGAAAAGACTCTTAGCTTTCTGCCGTACAATGACGAGCTTCGAACTTACCGAAAGAAAGCTCATCGAGGCCTCAACTCGGAGACTTCAATGAAATCAAACGATGCCATACAAGAAATCGAAGTGGGGCATTTCCTATTACACCTACTCAGAGATCCGGACCATTTGGTCGAGCACATTCAAAAGTATGCCATAGTTTTTTTAATGAGAAGTTTGGAACAAAGGCTGATCAAAACTCTAGACAAGCTGGCTCAATTATCTTGAAGGAGGTCTACGGCTACACCGCTGAGCAGACGACAAACGACCCGCTTATCGACACGGTCCGAAAAGTCGTTGACGAGTTTGGTATTGCCGCTAAGCCTGGATCTTTCATGGTTGACCTTATTCCTCTGTGTAAGTAAAGAAACTCTCATCAAATAATACCAAACGAGGTCTAACATTTGAAGTGCAATACATACCTGACTGGTGGCCTGGAGCAGGCTTCAAGACTCTCGCGAGGCAATGGAGATTTAACCTCGAAAGCTCAGTGAAAGGGCCTGCGGCTTTTGTCAGACACCAAATGAGCAAAGGCAGAGACAACATTTCCTTTCTCTCTCAGCTAATGAAGGACATTGACTTAACTGCTGACGAAGCTTCTGCAAACGAATGGCTGGCGGCATCCCTATATGCTGCGGGTGCTGATACAGTATGTAAACTCTCAGTTGAAAAGCCTGCCTGACTTGTTCATAGACCGTGTCCGCGATTACTACTTTCTTCTTGGCGATGTCCCTTTTTCCTGAAGCCCAAAAGAAAGCCCAAGACGAGATAGATGGGATTATTGGGATCGGTCGGCTGCCCACCTTATCTGACAGGCCGAATTTACCATACGTCAACGCAGTCTTGAAAGAGGTTTTACGATGGCATCCCGTCGGCCCCATGGGTCTTCCCCATAAAACTTCTCAAGACGATGAGATTAATGGGTGTCTTATCCCCAAGGGGGCAATGATACTTCCGAACATCTGGTCAGTACTCGGCCTGATAAATTATTATTGGTTGAAGAAGCGACTGATCGTGTTGGAAAGGCAATTCACACATGATCCAAACCTGTATCAAGATCCAATGGCATTCAAGCCAGAACGCTTCCTAGCATCTCAAGACAAGATAGCAGAGACTGATCCAGGTCTTTTTGTATTTGGCTTCGGTAGGCGTATTTGTCCGGCCCAGAAGATGTCTGATAGGACGTTGTTTCTCAACGTGGCGCAAACCCTTTCGGTATTCAATATCGAAAGACCCAAGATCAAAGATGAGATCGAACCCGCCAAGGTCAAGTTCACGTCTGGCGTCGTCAGTCATCCTGAACCGTTCAACGCCGTGATCAGACCACGATCAGCTGAGCATGGAAAACTGATCCAGTTGATTGAAGACATTCATCCTTGGCAGGAGAGTGATGCAGGAGCCTTGGCAGATCTGTAGGACGAATCTAAAAATTGACACGTAGGCCTTGATTGAATATTCATTGTGCCCCAGAAGCTGCCTCGTAGTTATGAAAAGTCAGGTTACGAGTTATCCCAGGCCGATTTCATAATTTAATGGTTCGGATTGTTCTCAATCGCGGCTCATGAGCCTCGATACTTGCATTGAATCTCACAGTGATTAAAAAACGTATAGCTCAAGTCACTCTACGCATATATTGATAGTTTTCATTATAGTTAAACTTAAGACCCGTGAATCCGACGTAACTCGGACAGCGGAATATTATTAGGACGGTATAGCTAGTTATAAGAACGAGACCTGAAGCACTTAGTGATGTGTCATCCGATAGGCATCTTCGAATTTTAAACCGCTTTGCCGTGGCACTAGACGTTGAACTGGGGACAATTTCTGTAATTATATAGGGGCTGGAGAAGTGATCTCACGTTGTCAATGAGGCAGCTGTTCCAAATTTTGTGTGGTTTTTTAAATTGCTGGCATCGTATCGAAGAGCATTTCCAAGCCATTCATCCGTAGCTCTCCCCGAGCCATCGTCGTGGAACGTTTCTCTTTGGCGGTTCATGACCCCTGTCCTGCCTGCTGTCGCTTAGCCAGCAGGCGATTCCTTCTCCAAACCACCTCGTCGGCATTACTTAATTCCCAGCGACTACGATGAGTCGCCTAGCCGAGCATCTAGAAAGCCCGCTTAAGAAGGTACTCTCATTAGATCAGGCCTTTAGAATGTACGAGGACCCATCAGTCGAAACTACGGTAAGTACTCCGTACGGTGATAAAGAAATTGACTCCCGGCAATTCAGTACCGGGGACCGAGCAAGAGATATTAACGAACAAAACCAAAGTAGGTATTAAGATCAATGCATGAGCTCATGATATATCACCATTGGTGATCAAAACGCCAGCGCCTGCTATTCTCCTTTACAAACCAACGTGTGACAAATGCGCCCTCCTCAGCCCATTCCGCTACCTCGTGGCCGTATTTCTCTTCCACACTATTTATAAATGAATCAAACTCCAAAGCTTGTACCGAATCGTGTTCATGTGGATCTTTCGTAAGATCGCTTAGTCTCCAATCGACGTTTTCTATAACTGGCACGACAAGGTGTCGTTCGGGATACCGAGCGTCTCGGACGGTTAGCATAGCTCGACCGGGATTTGTAACGGTGAACTGCCATTGTCCCTGGCCGGAACTTTTGTCGATTGTTTTTAGCGGCCGTAGCAGAGACTGGCCTTCGTAATTATAGATAAGGTCCGTAGCAGCCTTTTTGCTCGTCTCACTCAGAGATCCCGTTTCGAGGAGAATATCGAGAATTGTGGGGAGGACTTGTGTCGAATGCACAGCATCGTCCACGTTGAAAGGTGGTAGTTGAGGATGTGAGAGAATTAAAGGGACGTGATCAACGCCAATGTTGGGATTATAATATGGCGAGGCGTAGTCATTTTCGGGTAGAGAAGTGCCGTGATCTCCTTGGAAGATAACCAATGTCTCATTGGCAATGCCCTGCTTTTCCAAGACATCAAGAACCTTGCGAATCCATCTATCGTCGTACCCTATTGTGTTGATATAACGAGACATCATGTCGAGTCCCTTGGCCATAGGCGTGTACTTCTCAGTTTTCGGCATATGGAATCGGTGGTGGCTAGTACTCGTGAGATGTGTGAGAAACACGCGGCTGTTTGCTTTGGCGGCATCTTCGAAGATATCGGTGATGTAGTCCTCTAGCGGATCTTCCTCGAAGGCAAATTCGTTGATGTTTGGTAATGTGACGGGTCCATGCTTTGCAGATGGGCTGCGCAGATATTCTCGACCGAGAGTGTTGTTTCTAGGAAAACCCATGGCAGCCATCAAGTTGTGCTGGTTATCGTAGTCGAGCGTGGCCGCCTGGAAGTAGTATGAGTTCCATTCGTTCTCGTGGTTAGCCGAATCGATATCAGTCTTCTCTGCTTGGTTCATGGCCTCAAGAATGTGAGGCAGGCAAGGCTGGTATATGTGATGGCTGTGCTCAAGGTTAAAATCGCCGACTAGAGGAGCCACGCCGCAGACTGCGGCAGTCATGCTCTTGAGGGTGTATGTTCCAGCAGTGTGCGCATTAGTAAAGCGAATTCCACCACGTCTTTCCTCTTCAGCATGCTCAAATCCATCATCGTAGTCACCCGTGATGAAGTTCGCTGTCGGGGTCAAGCTGGCCAGTTTATCTTGGACTTCTTGAGGGAGTTGCTTATTGGGAAACGTCTCGGCGAATCGTTTCCAGATCAGCCCGTTCTTCTTGATAGGGAACACATCATTCCTTGTGCTCTCGAGAAAGAACATGACGACATGTCGAATATTTATATCTTGTAGCTTCCCCCGGAGAGATTCTCGCAAGGGTTCGTCCAAGTTGGAGATCTTCATCGGATCTGAGGCGGCTCTATAGTGTGGTTCATCGGCAGACCAATCTTCAAATCCCTGGAGAGATTTGTTTTTGGGAAGCCAACTGAAAGGTGGCGGCTGAGCTAGGGCAGTGAGCTGATCCCAGCCACGCTGGACGCCATTTCCGAAAACTGGAGGAAGATCGTCGAGAAATGGTGATGTAGAAGCAAAATCAACAAACGGCAGAAGTCCACTAGTCCACGAGAGGAAGATCAGTGAAGGATCCTTGGGTCTCAAGAGGGTCAGCGTGAAAAGGGCTGTCAAGAGAATGCTAACGACGATGTAAGGCAACGCATGCAGGACTCGCTTGAATGTCGATCGCCTTGTGGAAGTACCGCCTGTTATGTAGCCTTTTGGTGCTGACCGTCGAGGTGATGTTGAAGATGACCGCGATTTCTCTTTGTATTCATCTTCTGAATATTCGTCGTGACTTGAACCGGTGTCATTATTGTCGATCCACTTGGGCAAATCGTATCTTGATTCTTGTTGTGAGATCTGATGGTAACTATTCCGGCGACCTCTGCAGAAGCCAAGCTTGCGTCCAACAAAGGCGATGGGCCAGTTAACGATGTCTCCACCCCAGCCAAAGAGTCCATAGCAAGCAGTTTGAAGTACCCCGCTCAGGCAAAGACAGAGACACAAGACACCCAAGAAAGCTGTGAAACCCGAGAAAAGAATGGCCCTGGCCGAAGGGTCGGTGATGAAGCCAATGTTCCGCCAGTGGATTTCCGAGCCGGCAACAATGTAGAAGGAAACTGAGACAATGCCGAGTGAGACATTGTAGGATATCAAATAGAAGGCCAGAGCTGTGACGATGAAACGCAGCTTGCCTGGGAAGCTGGGCAGCCACTGGCTGAGTAAAAGTCTGATGAAGAGAAGAAGAAGTATGTCTTGGGTGAAGAATGAGAAGAAGAAAAGCAGCATGCGCTTGGGAGCCACTGAAGACCTGTGATTGTGAAGATGCACTCCTTTGGCAGCACATACAGCCAAGGTGACGAGAGCAAAGGCGAAGCGTCTGTTGGCGAGTCTTGAGCAGATGAGAGAACTCATCTTCCTGAGGGAAACCATCTTGAACACGAAGAGAAGGGTTCGTTTCTAGTCAAAGTTCGATGACCGGCAGGCCGAAGGAGGGTGGTAGTGCAGGTAACACGACGAGGCGGGCGATGATCGGCCCTAACAATATCTCCCTGCTACACTCACGTTTGATCGATGGAACATGGTTGAACTGGACCTTGGAGAACCGGGCAGGCGAGCTGAAGAGAAATCTGGGCGCCTTTCTGCGATAAATAACGCTCACTCTATTGTGTGCCGCACAATGACCCGAAGGACCCCGAGTCACTAACGGCTAAAGGACATTAGTCTCGACGATCTAGACCTGGGATGCATGGTCAGGAGGCGCTGGTGCATTTTTTACGACAGTTTCTCCGTCTCTGGCCCTCAGCTTAAGGCGAGTTAGCCCATAGTGCAAAGCCAGCCGGCCAGCCAGCCAGCTTGTTTCGAGAAGCCCCGATATTATTAACGCCGTTCAAAGGATCAGCAAAGCCGATAGCATGTTGGAGATTGGGGTGACCAAGGATGACGAGCTTTTGGCTCCAAGCGAGGCCGTCACTGGCTGCGCCTCTCAGTAGCCGGGCAAAAGATCCATTTTCGTTTACCGTATATCGACTGACCAGGACCCTTTACTGCGGAGTGCAATCTCGAACTGGTTGCATCGGTACGGGCCACCCAATCATAATCCCTGACTCGCCATTGCCCCGGACCCAGCATCTAGCCATAACAAGCTCAACTTGGTCTCCCAGCCGGGGGTCGGCAACCTGCAAGCTTGGTCTGGACTGGGCCAAGGCACAAAGCTGGGGCAGCCCCTGAGTGAGTGGAGGCTAGGGCATCTCTGGCCGGCTCGTTAACTTTTTCCAGTCTAGATCCTCGAGTGACAGGCTTGTCTGACTCGCCAATGGCTGTGGACAAGCTTTCCGACTGCAAACCCGAAAGCTTATTTGACATTTCCGTATTCAACGGCGTATACGATAAACGTTGCAGTCGTATTGCAGACCACCTTGAGATCTATCTATAGTGGCAGCATACCGGCACTGTGGTCTGAATGCATCAAGCAAGTCACGGCGGACAGCCAATGTTTGAGTCTTGCTTGTTGGGTCGAGATTTGGAGGGTAAAGTGACGTAGCGTCTTGGAGCACTTTACTCTGATGATCAAGACTTGATCGGCCCAGTGGACTAAATTGTTTTTGTGCACACGATCAGGGGCCCCCGAAGATAGTTTGCTTCAGGGATGTGCTACCACAGTACGGAGTATTTTTCGAAGATTTGCGCACGTGCTTTGGCCTGGACGGTGCATTATCGGGCACAATTCAGACAATTCGACCAATCTGGAAAATTAACAAAATTTAGTTCAAATCCCGTCACGTATTTCCTTTTAATTCCCTCATATCCCATTGCTAGATTTCAGGTCGAGCCCCAAAGACTCACCGCCCAGGTTGGGCTCAGCCTATCTACCCTGCAGCCACTTGCGTAACCTTGGAATGACGCAAGCACTAGACAATTAACAACATGTATCGGTACGTCTCCATGTTATCAGTCACCTACCGTAATTACTCGCGAAATTTATTATAGCTAGTATAAGACTAATAAGCACTATTATAATAATTACTCCCTTATATAAATTAAGTATAATAATAAGGCATAAAGAGGAATATTAAACCTTATTATTATTTTAATAATAAATAGTTTAGATTTCTTATATTTACTAATTTTAATTTAATTAGATTATTAAATAA
>JABCKB010000558.1:0-18695 GCA_013184455.1 Fusarium continuum | reverse complement strand
TCCCCCCCCCTGGGGCCCCAATCAAAGCTCCCCATTCTCCAGCTTCATCCCCTGCCCGTCAGATGTCAAGCCCGTCCTGCGTGGCCATCTTTCTCTTGGAAGTCAGTGCATTTACGGGAAGCTAGCTTAGCTATTGATTATGCCGCCCATCCCATGAAAAAGACGACCGTCGACGAAATAAGGCCCGACTAGGCAACATGCCACCTCCTGGCGCTGTTTCAACATGTCGTCTCGTCTTTTTGCCTTTTTTTTTATCCCCGCGAATCAAAGGCTATCTTTCTATGCAGCAGCAGAGGGCTATATGCTATGCTATACTGGGCAAGGCTGGGCTGGGCAGTCCCTTGACTCCAACAGTCTAAAGCAGCCACTGGGATTCAGTTGAGTTTTGAAATCTACACAATTGACTTTCATAGTGATTACTGTGGTTCAAATACACGTTCCTCAAGTACAGAGCAGTACCTCCAGTGGGACAGAGGTGGCGCTAACAATGCCCATCCCCTTCTTGTTCTTGTACCGCCCGTAGGTGGTTTGCAAAAATACTATCGAGAAACATCAGACCACTTTTCCTCAGCAACCATCGTCACCAACCGAAGCTCCCAAACGTGTCAAAGCTATCCACCTTTTACTCTTCCTTGGCTCATACTGTATTGTATGTACCAAGTACCAACATCCTAAACAGCCCTAGCTACTAAAGCTAACCAACCTTACCCTACCAAGGTACAGCAAGCACCTGGACTGATCTTCCTATCCTGTTGCCCTGCGCCGCCGCCGCCGCCGGGAAACGGGGAGAATACTCAACTGATATTGACCACCGTCCACGTCCTCGTCCATGTCCACGGGCAGACCACTTCGCTGCCCATTCCAACGTCTTGTCCGGTCCGTCTTCCTTGTCTTGGTTCGCTCTTTGTGCCTCTTGGGGATAGGAAACGTCCCCCACGCACGCCACTATCTCGCCCATCTGCGTTTATACCACCCAGTCTAGTTTGCTACGTGCCATGCCGTACCATGCCGTGCCATCTCATCCCATCCCATCCCATCCCATCCCATCCTATCCCGTCCCTCACAATGGGCGATCTACGTCCACGCCCTCAGCCGTGCAGAAACCTATCCCATCTCCCTCCTATGCCCACTCTAATTGGATCATCATCCTACTGTAACCTCTGCTGATCTCGTCAACGGCCGTCTACCCATCCATACGTATGTAGCTCCATCCGTGGGTTTACCCTACCCAATCTGCGGCAGAGACCTCAAGCTAAGCCTGGTACATGCTGTAGCACCTACGTACAGTACAGCCTTTCTATTCTCTCACCGCACTCCCCGTTATGCTCTACACCTACCTCTCCTTCTGTCCTACTTCCTTGGCAGTCCTTCCAGCTTTCCCATATAAGAAGTCTTGGAAGCTCTGCACATAGAGCTTCACTCTCTTGTTCTTTTCTTCTCATCTCTCATCCGAAGAGTTCAACCTCACCTACAACTCTAAATAACTTCGTCTCTTATATACCCTAATCACCCTACCCAATGGCCGAGGAAGTCAAGTCTATCTCGCCCTACGGCATTGCCCGCTCAACCGTCAAGGGCGAGCCTCTCTCCAAGGAGGAGATTGAGCAGTACAATGACTTCTTCAAGGCTAGCTGCTATCTCTCCTTGGGTATGATCTACCTCAAGGAGAACCCTCTTCTTCGAGAACCCCTCAAAGCCGAGCATCTCAAGCTTCGGCTGCTCGGTCACTTTGGCTCTGCCCCCGGTCAGATCTTCACATATATGCACTTCAACCGTCTGATCAAGAAGTACGATCTTGACGCCCTCTTCATCTCTGGTCCCGGACACGGTGCCCCTGCTGTTCTCTCTCAGTCCTACCTCGAGGGTGTCTACACTGAGGTCTACCCTGACAAGACCCTAGACGACGAGGGTCTGCAAAAGTTCTTCAAGAGCTTCTCATTCCCCGGTGGAATTGGTTCTCATGCTACCCCCGAAACCCCCGGATCCCTACACGAGGGTGGTGAGTTGGGTTACTCCATCTCACACGCTTTCGGTGTCGTTTTTGATAACCCCGATCTGATTGCTCTTACCATGGTTGGTGATGGTGAGGCCGAGACTGGTCCCCTTGCTACCGCCTGGCACAGCAACAAGTTCCTCAACCCCATTGTCGATGGTGCTGTCCTTCCTGTTCTTCACCTCAATGGCTACAAGATCAACAACCCGACTGTTCTTGCTCGCATCTCCCACCGAGAGCTCGAGAGCCTCTTCATCGGCTACGGCTGGCAGCCATACTTTGTCGAGGGTGACGATGTTGAGTCAATGCACCAGGCCATGGCTGCTACCCTCGACCGCTGTGTGGACGAGATCCGAAAGATTCAGAAGGAAGCCCGCGAGTCCGGCGAGGCTATACGTCCTCTGTGGCCCATGATTATCCTCCGAAGTCCCAAGGGTTGGACCGCCCCTCGCAAGGTTGACGACAACTACCTGGAGGGTTACTGGCGTGCTCACCAGGTCCCTATTTCGGACCCCGCCACAAACCCCGCCCACCTCAAGGTTCTCGAGGACTGGATGCGAAGCTACGAGCCTGAGCGTCTCTTTGACGACAAGGGTGCGCCTATTGAGTCTATTCGTGCTCTTGTTCCTGAGGGCAACCGACGAATGAGTGCCAACCCCGTCGCCAACGGTGGTCAGCTCAGGAAGCCCCTGAGAATGCCCAACTTCAAGGACTACGCCATCAAGGTTGATAGCCCCGGAAACGTCATGAACGCTAGCATGACAAACATGGCTGTCTTCCTCAAGGACGTGATTGCCGAGAACCAGCACAACTTCCGTCTCTTCGGTCCAGACGAGACCGAGTCCAACAAGCTCGGCGGTGTCTACGCTGCCGGCAAGAAGGTCTGGATGGGTGAGTACTTTGAGGAGGATGCCAACGGCGGCAACCTTGCCAAGGCTGGCCGTGTTGTCGAGATGCTCTCTGAGCACAACTGTGAAGGTTGGCTTGAGGGTTACCTCCTGAGTGGCCGTCATGGTCTGCTCAACAGCTACGAGCCTTTTATCCATGTCATTGACTCAATGGTCAACCAGGTACGTGATATAGGTACTCTACGTGACCTGCAACTCTTACTGACCACATCTATAGCACTGCAAGTGGATCGAGAAGTGTCTCGAGGTTGAGTGGCGTGCCAAGGTCGCCTCCCTCAACATTCTCCTGACTGCTGTTGTCTGGCGTCAGGACCACAACGGTTTCACTCACCAGGACCCTGGTTTCCTTGACGTCGTCGCCAACAAGAGCCCCGAGGTCGTCCGCATCTACCTTCCTCCTGATGGCAATTGTTTGCTTTCTGGTATGTTTGGTTCTAATCCTCACAGTCTGGCCTCAACTAATTTGTTACATAGTCATGGACCACTGTCTTCGCTCAGTCAACTACGTCAACGTTGTCGTTTCTGACAAGCAGGAGCACCTTCAGTACCTCTCCATGGACGCTGCCATCGAGCACTGCACCAAGGGTATCGGTATCTGGCCTCAGTTCTCTACCGACGCTGGACAGGATCCCGACCTGGTCATGGCCGCTTGCGGTGACATCAGCACCCACGAGTCCCTAGCTGCCATCGATCTCCTGCTCGAGCACTTCCCTGAGCTCAAGATCCGCTGCGTCAACGTTGTCGATCTCTTCAAGCTGATCCACCCCAGCGACCACCCCCACGGTCTTCCCGACTCTGAGTGGTCTAGCCTCTTCACCGATGACACCCCCGTCATCTTCAACTTCCACAGCTACCCCTGGATGGTGCACCGCCTGACGTACAAGCGCCCTGGCAGCCGCAACCTGCACGTCCGCGGTTACAAGGAGAAGGGCAACATCGACACTCCTCTCGAGCTGGCCATCCGCAACCAGACTGACCGATTCAGCCTGGCCATTGATGCCATTGACCGCATGCCTCAACTCCACAACCGCGGTGCCTCAGCCCGCCAGGCCCTCCTCAACGCCCAGATCCAGGCCCGCAACGAGGCCTTTGAGACGGGTATGGACCCTCCCTTCCTCAAGAACTGGACCTGGAAGCGCAACGGCCTGTGGAAGAAGGTCACCGACGGCCTCGCCTCTCGATAGACGGACATAGAAATATTTTTATACAGGTCAAGTAGAAAGGGAAAGGATGCGACCAATGGCAGGAAATCCATTTACAAAGAACTCTAGACGGAAACGAATAGATGGAAGAAACCCAACAAAAATAAGACGGTGGGCGTTGCTCGGCGGTTGGTTATCATGTTATCAAGACGTCATGTTTGTTACTGTTTCTTTTTCTCTCTTTATGAACCTTTATAGTTACGTAGTGCGAATGGCTTGAAAGAGTTACCACGAACCAAACTACTTTAGCCCTTGGCTGCTTCTCTCCTCATATGATACTGCACCATGTCCAGCTCAGGAAACTCACTCGTCCCAACGACTCTAAATCCGAACTTCTCATACAATCCTCTCCCTTCACCAGAACTATTCAGATACGACATCCAGCCTTCTTCATCAGCCCTCTCAACACCAAACCTCATAAGCGCAGATCCCACACCCCGTCGCTGGGATTCCTTCGCCGTGGCGATAGTGCTCAGAAACCAGTGCTTCTCGCCAGCGATGTACTTGACTGTTGCATCAGCATTCTTCTGGAAGAAGTGCGCCGCGAGAGCTTGATCGCCGGAAGCAGGATACGTAGAAGGATCGAGCTTCTTTCCAGACGAGGAGGGCGTTTCTCTGCGGATCCAGCGTGCCCATCCCAGAATTCTGGATGAGTCTTCTGCGACGATCATATAATTGCCATCCTCATCGTCGATGCTTGTCTGAATAAAGGAGGTTTGGTAGGCTTGCACGTCTGGGGATGAGGAGGGGAAGCAGCGGAGGTTGAGGGGGGAGGAGTAGAATGCGGAGAAGAAGACGCCAAGCATTTGGGGGATGTCGTCGGGTGTCGCTGGGCGGATTATTATGGAAGACATGATTGATTGCGGTTGGTGATGTTGAGGAGAAGTTGATGGGAGGTGGAAGGTTGGAACTATGTTAGTTACAAAAACCGAGTTTAGGTAAGGAAACATACATTTAGTTAGCTGGCCAATGAGGTGAGTCACGCCGAAATGAGATGTACATCATACATTACAAGTCGAAACTAGATAGATATGTTGAAGTTGGATGAGATCTATAATGGTCTATTATAACCTAAACTTTTATAGTTGCAGGTGTTGGTAAACCTATTCTGATTTATGATTTGCTAGACACCTTTAAGTAACTTTTGTATGTGATTATAGTAGTAGCTTAGGTCAGTTCCCTGACTAGCTTAAACGCCCTCTTGGTGGTTTATTTCTATACTGAGCCCGACTCCCTGAACGCCTATCCCGTTACCTAACTGAGCTATATTCCTCTGAACCAACATGATCCTCTTAATAATTAATTACAGGGCCTTGACAGACTGAAAGAAAGGATTGGCTTGCAAGTCGGCATTTGCCCCGACAAGTTCCTTCAACGCAGCCACTTGCTCCTCACGGCTCATATCTCCCCCTGCCTTGACCTTATCCTTCCACTCAACCAGAACTCGCTTAAGCATCGCACTGCCCTCCTCGACATCCTGTTTACTGTACTGTAGAGCCAGGTCCTCGTGCTTTGTGGTGAAGTCCTCAAGCTCGTCCGCCTTGCGCTTGGCCATGCGCACCACCTTGTCCGGGAAGCGGACGAGCTCCGCGACGTGGATGCCAAAGCTCTGATCGCACACGCCCGGTGCTACCTTGTACAGCAACGTCACTTCGCGCTTGGCATCCGCTTCCGAGGCCGCTGCTGCACCGGCGCCGCCGATGTGCGCCGTAACATGGAGGTTCTGTACTTGCGGGTACTGGTCGGCCAGGGCAGTCAGCTCGTGGAAGTGCGTGGCAAACATGGCAGAGCAGCCAATTTCCTTAATAATGTGCTCCGAGATAGCCCATGCCAGTCCGAATCCGTCATAGGTCGACGTGCCGCGTCCGAGTTCGTCAATAATGATCAGGGACTCTGCGGTAGCTGACTTGAGAATATTGGCTGTCTCAAGCATCTCAGCCATAAAAGTTGAGACACCCTTGAGCTGGGAGTCGCTGGCACCGACACGCGCCAGAATTGAGTCATATATAGTCAGCTCGGCCTCTGCGCATGGTACAAAGCATCCGACCTGAGCCATAAGTGCAACGACGCCCGTTTGTCGGATATACGTGGACTTTCCACCCATGTTGGGGCCTGTGATGATGAGGAATGATGACTTGTCGCGAGTGAGCTCAATATCATTGGTGATGAACTGGACATCGTCCTGGAGCTCCATACAAGGGTGACGAGCTTCGCGAAGAATCGTCTGGCCCTCGCCACGGGCGTGGATCTTGGGTCGGACGTACGACTCGGGAGCGTGTACCGAGGCGTGGGCGAGGGAGACGATAACGTCGAGGTGAGCAAGAACGCCGGCAAGGCGCTCCAGAACGGGGCAATAAGATGAAGCGACGTGAACAACTTCGTGAACAAGACTACTCTGTGTCCTGTTGTAGTTCTGAGATAGCTGATCATACTCTCGGCGGTAGGCCTGCAATTTCTTGGTTGTAAAGTAGACACCGTTCTTCTGCGTCGAGCACTCTTGGTACTTTGAATTGTTTCGAATGCAGCCAGCCTCTTGTCGTGTGAGACGCATGCACACTCCGTGGACCTTGTGGCTGGTCTCAAGGAAGATCTTCTTGTCGGGTTCTTGGCCCAGGTCCTTGGCCGAAGCCGTGAACTCGGCGCGAATATCCTTATCGAGCTGATCAAGCTTCTTGCGGATGATGCGCAAGCTCTTGTCGAAGTCGGCCTTGATGATGTATTCATGACGGTCGAGAGCGTCCAGATCAACCGTCTGCTCTACCATGTCTTGCAGCTTGCCCAAGCTATCGGAAAGGTCACGAAGCTTGGTAGTGTAAGCCTCGTCAAGAGGATCCTTGTAGTTCTCGTCCATGACACCTTCAAAAGTACCGATAAATCCAGGCAGGCGAATGACAACTTGGTATGCACGAACAACGTCTTCCAGATTGGCTTTACCTCGCTGGAAACGCTTCGACAATCTGTAAAGATCGGGGATAGACCGTAGGTGCTCTTCCTGTAGCGTTTGGCGGAGCTCAGTGTCGACGTAGAAAGCTTCCACTAGCTGCTGACGCCTTTCGATCTCCTGCTTGCTCATCAAAGGCTGCTTCAACCATTGTGCCAAAAGACGGCTGCCAACTGGAGTCTTGCAGTGGTTGAGCACACCAAAGATGCTCATCGTCTTGGACCCATCTCGTGGACCTGGCATAAGGTTAAGGGCTTTTAGAGCAGCGGCATCCAACTTCATAAACTGCGCCAAGTCATGTTGGTACAGCTGATACTGACCAAAATTGGAAGGGTCTTGCAACACGCCGAGATACTTGATAAGAGATGCAGCAGAGCCCATGGCAAGCTTGAGATCTGTCTGTGGCAGAAGAGATGCGGATCGCTCATCCTTGAGCAAGCGAGCTAGATCTTGCTCAATATCCCGAACGCCAAAGTCGCCGGCTGGTCTCTCTGCAATGGCCACGCCGCAGTTGTCAATGATCTTCTTCAACTTGGCCAACTCGGGATCCTTCTCCTTCTCGCTCTTGTCTATTTGTACTAAGCACTCGCGCACGCCAAGTTGAATCAGGAGCGCCTCGAAGTTGGAGTACAGATCGTTGTCGAGGAATTCGCTGACGCCGAGCTCGCGCACACTAGCATCGGCAAAGCAGACACCGACATTACGGGCTTCAGAAGCCTTTGCGGAGATCTTTACGGCGAGTATCATGGGTGCGGACTCGATCTGGCCTCCGAGGTCGTCCTCTACGTCTTGGAGGTTGCCTGGCGAAGCTTGCTTGATGCACTTCCAGTTCATGCGGCCGGAAGAACTCTGCCAGATTTCGATTCGCTTGCCCAGCTTGAGGAGGGCTTCTCTGAGGAATTGCCGGAACACGGTCATGGTCATGGTAACGGAGGGAAGGCCGGTGTGATCGTTTCGGCCGAGCTGTCGCACAACGGAAGTTGTCTTGTAGACCTGCAGCAGAACGATGAGGAGTGCCATGGCAGAGGATAGCAAGGTTCACTAACAGTTTTTGCGATATAGTTGGCATCCTGGCCGTGAGAAGTGTACCAGTCTCCTCGGTCAAATATACGGATCGTGTCTTCGTTAACGGCTGGCAACGACTTGAAGAAGCGAATGAAGCCGCCCTCGTCATCGAGCTGAAGGAGGGACGGTTAGCAGGAGAACGGGAGAGTAATCGAGTACTGTATTTTACCTTTAATTCTGGTCGTGAAGCCATAATGAGCGTCTTTTAGGCCTGTACAACTCCAGGTACAAAATCGAGATGGAGATTGAGGGTCCTGGTGAAAGTGTCTGGGGAACGTTGAAAGTCTACGGTAGTGCTTGTCGCGTCATTAGCTCCTGCATTGGCCGGGAGACGCGTTTTTTGGTGGGTTCTCAATTAAAGTGATGACGCGAAATTATGACTTTTGCATAATTGCATAAGTGCCTCACTAAGCCACCGACGCAATTATGTACGGCTCGGATTACGTGAGCAGATCCGCTGATACATAATTGGCCAGCCCACAAGTCAAAGAGGAGTATCATGAGCACCAATGAGGTGAGGCATTCAATAGCACCTATTCCCTCACATCTCATGTCGAGTAACAAGGCAAAGAGCTCACCATTTCCAATCTTATCTTGCTTGAATCTTGTTGTTTCCACGTCTCGATACTATACCCGAATCGCAAGGCTATCAAGAGCCAGACTAGAGACACCCACAACGCCAGGGGAGAGTGAACATGTTATGTTATAGATGAAGCAGCAACAGAGCAAGAATGAGACATCAGAAATTACCAACCGAGACATCAACTTGGGATTATCAAGCCTCTAGGCCCCCGGTGTCCAATTAAAGGCGCATGATCCAAAGTCCCAGGTGCGAGGATGCACTTTCAGACAGCCACAACTTTGAGAAACTATCGAGATATGGTTTTTCCGGTCTTGCGAGAATCCGTATCGCGATTATGTCATGGCTGGCAAGGATGTGAATCTCTGAACCCCTGGGGGAGGGTTAGAATCACCGTCGTATGTCTGATCATTCTTGGATATGACGATTCACCCTCAAAGAGAATGTTTGAATATGCTCTAACAAGTTGGCGGTTCCCTGCATCGAATAATCGGTGCAGACCACGCTTGTTTGTATAATAGGTTATTTAAGGTTAAACTCGATATTTCTCTGCCTACCTAGACTTGAGAATAAGAGTATTTTTAACCTTGTTTTTTAGCTTCTGCCATGTGGGGATTTCACGGAGTTTTTCCTTTTTAGAGCCGCATCACTAAGGTGGCAGATCTGCTATCATAGTTGAAGCTAACTTTACAGTTGCTGCTAATAAAGTTGAGCGCGATGGGCGTTCAACTACGAGATGCAATTCACCGATTAGAGATCATGGTGTATTCCTGGTCAGCAAGAGACAAATATCAGCAAACACGTGCCATCATCAAGTTCACGGCGGCGGCTGACCTAACCTGACCTGACCTACCTAGGTATAGATAGGTAGACTGAATTGTGCTTGGATATTCAAATCTTGGCGACAGGGATTATGCACTCGACTCTGTCCATCCGGGTTCTCACAGCAAACCCAAAGTGGTAATCTCCCGTCTTGCAGTGGGCACAGATATCCAGAAGACCATCAAGGTCCTCACAGCCAGTCCATGCTAGTCCACTCTTTTCTTGTATCTTGGCTGTGGTTATTGGCTTTTTCTGTGGGCAATGAGACGAGTCTCTCAGAGCAAAAGAGTCTGAGACATTAACTTTTGTCCTCCCTCTTTTTTCTCAGTGTCTGTCTGTTTGTCTATCTGTCTACCTCTACCTTGTCTCGAGGTATCCTTATTTCTTTTTTGAGCAACCCTTTTGGCCAGTCTTGAGTTTCAACTCTCTTCTTTCGGACTCATAGGCGGCGAGACGGAGACGCAGACTAGCAATTAAGCATAAAATCCTGCTTCTGTAGCTGACTTATCTACCGGTAATCTCTCTGCGTCTTCGGAACCCTCAAGACACATCTCTCGGCTCTCTTGTGCCGTCGGCCATCAGTCGATCCGTTTTCCGTCTTCAGCCTCTCTCACTATGTACGCTTCCGCCTTGTCCCTCGCCAGATGGGGCGTCGTCTTCTCTGCGGCTTCTGCTGCTGCCAGCAATGTCCATGTTGCCCCTAGAGCTACCCAGGCTCCCTCTTCCACGGCAGCAGAGCCCGAGGTCACTGCCGTCACCGGCTGCCATCTCCACGCTTCTGACCTGTTAGTCTATACTCGTATCAAAACTGGGGCACAGCCAACTAACATCCCGCTCAGATACTGCTTCGCTGGTGAGACAGAGTACATGGTAGACATCAAGGTTACTGCTACCACAGATGTTCCCTCTCAGTACACCGACTGCCATTCTCATGGCTCCGATATGTAGGCTACCGAAACTAAACGAGCTTTGTCATTGGCCTCTTGCTAACCCTCACTTCTCTAGGTTCTGTGTAGACTCGGATGGTGAAGACGTAGCTGTCAAGGCTGAAGGTGCCGAGTCCGAAGAGGATCACGACCATGAGGAAGGTGGAGAGGACCATGACCATGACCATGAACATGGTCATGAGGAAGAGAGTGCAACTGCAACCGGGACTGCAGCTGAGGAGACCGCGGAAGCTGACAGCAACGAGCACTGCCATTTCCACGCTGGTGTTGAGTAAGTTGTTTCACCTCCGCCTATAACATCATCAACAAGGAGCTGATGGATCTATCTAGACATTGCACAGGCGGCAGTGGTCACAGCGAGTCAGAGTCTGGTTCTTCTTCTTCAGCATGTCAGCCTCGCAGGAGAGATTATGACATTGGCCTCCGTGTTGGTCTGCTCTTTGTCATTCTGGCTACAGGCGCCCTCGGCGTCTTCGGCCCTATCCTGCTGCACAAGATGATGCCCAGCAAACTCAACCTGGTTCTCATCGTCTTGAAGCAGTTTGGTACTGGTATCATTATCTCCACCGCCTTTATTCACGTAAGTCGGTCCACTGGTACTTGGCCGGGGTCTGTTGTTGACCAACGCTTCTAGCTTTACACCCACGCGTTCCTAATGTTCAGCAACGAATGTATCGGCGAGCTGGGCTACGAAGCTACCACTTCCGCCATCGTCATGGCTGGCATCTTCCTCTCATTCCTTGTCGAGTACATTGGCAACCGCATTGTCCTTGCAAAGACGAAAGCCTCGGCCAATCTTTCCCTGGCCCAAAAGAAGAGCACGTGGCTGTCAGCAGAGGTTGTCAGTGTCCTCGTCATGGAGATGGGTATCCTGTTCCACTCTCTTTGTAAGTTGAGCCTCCTACCACCTATCAAGTCAACTCAACTCACTAACAACAAACTTAGTGATCGGCTTGACACTCGTTGTCGCCGGAGACGAGTACTTCCTCACTCTCTTCGTCGTCATTCTTTTCCACCAGATGTTCGAGGGCATCGCTCTTGGCAGCCGAATTGCCACCATTGGAACTGCTGCCGATGTTCAAGCCACCGCCGTCTCTCGTCCTTCGCAAGATACATCCTCTGCCCAGGACTCGGATAAGGCTCCTCCTGCTTCCACAGAGACCATCCCCAACGAAGAAGAGGCCCCTGTTGGTCTGACCATGAAGAAGAAGCTCGGTCTTGCTTCTCTCTTTGCCTTTATTACTCCCATCGGAATGGCCATTGGTATTGGTGTTCTTCAGCAGTTCAACGGCAACGACAAGTCCACCCTTATCGCCATCGGTACCCTCGATGCCCTCTCTTCTGGTATCCTTGTCTGGGTTGGTCTCGTTGAGATGTGGGCCGCCGATTGGATGACTGGAGGCCACGGCCACAAGGCTGAACTTGCTGATGCCAACCTTCTCACCACTGTCCTTGCGGGCCTTGGCTTGGTCTCAGGCCTGGTGGTAATGAGTGTTCTGGGAAAGTGGGCATAGAAACAAAAAATTGGGATTTCTTTTCTGACCACGTTGTCATGCAAAAACGTTTGGTTAAGGAGTTTGAGATTTGTGCATTCACGGAGTTAGTTGGTTTGAGGAGCATATACATTTGGGCTGCCCTGTTTCCAAGGCTGAGGGCAACGGCTGCTTGGATCTATACTATAAATGGTGTGGCCAGGATAGAAGGAATCGGCACGAAATAGATGATGATGATGATGAATGACAATTTCTGCCCACGCGTCTACCATGTGACCAGACTGTTGAAGTAATACTTTTAGTGTCCTGAACAAGCAAAATTCAATCCTCCCCATTAGTCGACCGGCCTCACCTAGCTAGCCTCTCAACGACGCACTACCAAGACTCGGGCTCTGGTACCGCCGGGGTGCTTTGTGCATCTGAGTCGAGTTGCGTGTAGCGTTATACGGCAGCACCTGTATGCTGTCCGCCGGTCTATACATGATGTCCCAGTGATCCGAGATGTTTGGATTCCCATAGGGCCTCAGGGCTGCAAACCGCATGCTGTGCTGCTTATCAGTCCACATGTTCCAATGACAGGGGCACATATACTGACGTGTAGTTTCCGGGCGCTATCCTTGTCCCATTGGCGAGCTTGCCGAACCACCAGAAGACGTGAAAGCCACGTGGTTCGCGCTTCAGGGGGAAAGGGACTGTATCGTTTGGATCGTTGACAGTAGGGTCGAAGAACCAGAATTCTTCAGCGTCTCGCATTGTTGTTGCTGAACCGACGTAGCCGCGTTTGCCCACCTGTGGGGGGTAAGACCATAACGTTTCCGTCCAGCCTTGTTCAAAGATCTAGAGAGTGTTAGAGATACAGAGCGATTTTATTTTGAAGGGGCACATGCATCCCATCTGAGGTTGTTACAAGCGTACGATAGCCTGCCTCCAATCTCAATAAAGTCTCCGGGATCGTTGTCGATGTTGAACGACCATCTACATTATCTCTCAGCGAGTCCTAGGGTATTGGCTTAGCACCTACTTCGAATCTTTATCAGGGTCTGTAACAAATGGTTCAATGATGAACATATCATCAAATGCTTTTTCGGTGTCATATGCGGCTCCTACTCCGGCCATTAGTAGAAGCAAGCCGTTGGACTAACACCGAAGTTGCAAACCTCCATATGGGATAGACAATTTCTCTCCGTGATCAGAAGTGATCCATACCTTACCGCTATACAGCGGCAGGTAATCGTCATCAACGTCAGGAAGACCAAAAGTCACACTACGGATGGTAAGCTGACGAATGTCTGATATCGGGCCGGGAGGTTTACCTAAGCTCTCTCGTCTCTCCAGGTTCAATGAAGACTGTGTGAGGTAGTCGCACAGGAGGGACGATATTCTTGGGTTCAATAGCATAGAGCAGAGCAACCCCATAGTCATTGTCGTAAATGTTGAAGCCTGCTTGGGGCTCAAGTTTGAAAGTGTATTCATGCGCCTTTCCCCCAGTATTGGTGATGTTGAAACTCCACCGAGGCTTGAACAATTCGGTGTCTTTCAGCGCAAAGGGTTCGTACTCGAGCTGGGTGTCGTAGTTGAGAACCTTCCATGCATCAACCAATCCGGTGCCAACCTGGAACGGAGAAGCCTTGTACTTGCGAATAAGACGGTTGTTCACAAAAGGCAGACTCGTTCCACTTGAAGAAATTCGATCACGAAGCATCTTGGCAAACCCAGCGCCGTTGAAAGCACGACCACCATATTCGCCGATGAACAAAGCTGCAATGCCTGCAATGTACGGCGCTGACATGGATGTCCCGCTCAGCTCCTCGTAGCTCTGATTCAGCACAGTACTCATGATGAGGAATCCAGGAGCGGCAATATCAGGCTTGAGAAGAAGTTCATTTGTCGGGCCCCATGTTGTGAAGTAGACGGGAAGTGGTCCGAGATCCTCGCCAGTTCTATTAGCATTCGGCCTTGTTGTAACATTGACGGCAGCGACAGCGAGAACTCCGTGGCCGACGGCACCACTACTAGAGTAGAAGGGTCCAAACTCTCCTTCGTTTCCAGCCGAGGCTATCACGACGATTCCCTTGTCTACCAGCCGACTGGCTAGCGAAGCCCAGGCGTTGTCGGACCATCCATTAGGTTGTCCAATGCTCGACGTAATGACATCAGCCTTAGAAGTTGGTATTGTCAGTCAAGCCCAAAGTCATGTACAGTATTACTCACTCCTGCATTGTAAGCGTCGCACAATGCTTGCATGATAGTCGCCTCGTCGGTTTCCAGGGGATCCTATCAGCTGTCAGCTACAAACCTCTACAAATCCTTCACAAAGATATTGTATACGTACGTCAGAGAAGACCTTATAAATGAGCAGCTCAGCGTCAGGCGCGACTCCAGTCAGCCTAGACGTTCAGTCCTATTAGACAATTCATTGTTCTCAAGATCCAATCGAAGCTTACCATTCATTCTCAGCAGCAACGATACCTGCCACATGAGTCCCGTGGCCTTGGTAATCCATCGGATCATTGTCGGGCTGTTTGGGGTGTTTCTTCTCATTGTGAGTGTCCCCTGGTCAAATAGTGAGTCTTTGTGTCCACAGAAGTCGGCCTACCTAAACCTACACTCAGCTCCCACGAGGTCATAACCCCCTTTGATTTTGCATCCGGGACCAAAACATCCTCCAAGCTTTACACAGTTAACGATTTCGGGTCAGTTTTCAAACAGCCCAACATAAACGTACCGCTTTATGTGTGTAGTCGATACCAGTATCTATTATGGCCACAGTAGCCCCCTTTCCCCTAATTCCAGCAGCGTGGAGTCTATCAACACCAGTCCAGTGATGAATGGAATAATTTCTTATCGAAGAAGATGGGCCACTCTCTGATCCTTGGACTTTCGGTTTGGGTACTGCGTGCGCTTGCCAAACATTGACCACTCCCTCCATCTGACGCAAGGTGTCGAGATTGTCGGTGTCAGTCTCGACCATCATGCCATTGAAGACATCACCACAATCAAATTTCTGAAATAACGGACTTTTCCGTCCAGGTTTTGTGAGGAGTTGGCGTGAAACTGTGGCTAGGCCTTGATCCTAGAAAATGTGAGTATCTATGTCGAAAATGGGAGTGGCTTTTATTACCGGCTCGACTTCGACGATGAATTTACGAGTGCTTCCAGTGCTCTTTCGACCAGCTGTAGAAGTATCAGCTGCGGGTTTGAGAATCGTTTCGGCATCGGCGACCACTGAAGCCGCAAAGAGTAATGCCTGCAGCAGATTGTATGACTTCATGATTCCTAGAATGGCCTAAACGAGCGATGAAGAAAGCAAAGACCGGTAATTGAGAAGAACATTGAGCCTTATGTACATATTTCCATCCTCAAGATTGTTGGAAACGGTGCTTCTCTGGAAGATTAACATGGACGGCTTGGTCTGGGAGGCTGCATTGTCGACGTTGCAACTCTCATTTGAACCACGGACGGGGAGCAACATGTGCGCTCTTATCCTAGCTGCCGTTGTGTGATTCAAACTTCAGACGTTTGGGTGTGACAGCTGGGATATTCTTGTCCTTCTTTAGTGAAACAACCAACATGCTGAGCCAGATGTAGCAGAGTTGATCGAGGCATCATGTTGAAGGTTATGTCGATATACGGCTATACACATGAAGCCGGGGCTTAGATTGGCTGGATTAGCTTCGATGGAGATGCTGTTATTATATCAAAGACTTTGAAAAGAGTAGCAAGTCTATGTTGAGATCGTTTCAGGCGGCAATTAAGCGTAAGAACGGGACGTTGGCATGTTGTCCAACATTTCAGTTTGATATAAATGAGCTACGCGGAGATTGTCATTGCCGGATCGTCCCTATGTAATGCAAACGACCTTCCGAGTCTCTCTACCGCTGTAATAGGCCGGCTACAACAGACCTTCTCGAACAAGAGCGTTGTGATCCCGAAGCTGTGAGACCTAAGTCAAGGTCTAGCGAGAGATCCGGTAGTGACAGGGAGCGACGTTCAACATGCGACGCGTTGATTCGATCGTTGTTCTCGTTTGCAAGCCCGTGATTACGGGACATTGGGTCGAATTAGAGCCAATCTATCCACCTCAGGGGCTTGTAACAACAGATATGCAGAGGGGAGCGGTAAGAATGTGTTTGCTGTTATGGCACAAGTGCTTCCAATAAGACAGTGTCGTATGCAGGTGAGAAACTATAGTAGATCTAGCGTTGATGGAGAAGCTCTCCATAGAGCTATTTCGGCTATAGTGGTTTAGATGCTGTATCATTCACGTGAAGATGGCTGTTATGGAATATCAGGAAGGCGCTTGCTGGGTTAGGCAAACGACAATTTGGCACTCGCTTCACCTTGCGCAAGCCACATATTCCAGGTTAAAGTACCTAATTACCTACCTACTTACTTACCTTAGGTGCTAAGATTCAGTGCATGTGACATTCGGTACCTACCTTAACTTACCTTACCATCTAAGTTATTTTGCACTTGAACCAGATATTAGCAACTGAATACGTAGGTGATTTCTTTCGAGAGACCCTCAGCTTTATTGAGAAATCACGCCTTGAATGCAATTTCTAAACCGGCATTGGCTTTGCCAGATTTAGAAAGCACATTGACGACCCAATCGCCTGCAAGTTGCAGAGTAACGAAACTAACGAACAATAGATCACCAAGCTTTCCAGTCATTAACCAAAAGTGGTGTCGTTCCCTGTGACTAATCGGCTCTGACTGGCCAGAGCTTGAGCCGGCTCTGAGTCTGTGCCTGACGATCTCTCAGCCGATAACCTGACACGCCTGACTCGTTGCGATATCCCCAGCCAAGCCACTTAGACAGAAGAGGTCTGTTTCTACTCATTTTGGCTTGAAACGGCGTCATCTAACCAAGAAAAACTTTAAAGCCATGCAGTATCGGTCGCATTCTAGAAGCCACAGGCTTACCAACCGATTCAGTCTCAGTCAGAAGGACCGAGAATCGAAGCTATGATAGACTGAAAAGAAAGTATAAGAGGGGATTGCGTGATAGTAGAGTCGACTGTATCTCAGTGGCGCTGCTGCAGAAAAACGGTGCAGAGAAGCCATAAAATCCAATACAGCATGCACATGAACTGAACCAACCATGTTCACTCACCGGCGGCGAACAAGGGTGGCCTGGTTAGTTCGCCGCTGAGAGACAGACGGAAGAGCTAGGAAGAGCTTCCTTTGAGCGGTGGTTGACGACGTCTGTGCATGGGCACGAGATGGCTGGATGGATGGATAGCTCTCTCTCTTTAACTACTCTATCTTGAGTAGTAATCATGGATTGCTTGGGAATTGTTCTGATTATCAGTGACTGAATTGTATTGTTCCGTTTTGTTGTATTGTATGTGCGTGCTAACATAGAATCTCATCTTAATCTCGGCTGATCGACGACGACAGCAATCTACTGAACACCTTCAGCTTGCTTCTCAGTAATAAAAGATACATATTTCCTGAGTCGGATCGTCCCACGCCTTCAACCCAGGATCAACGTTTAGGCTGTGGATACTGACTCGCAGAAACCATGTGGTTTTCCACTTTCAGTCTGGCCTGCGCTTGCCTCTCGCTTGGAAACCCCAGAAACCTTCCAGCCCTTTTCCCTCTCGCCTCTTCGTTCGTTTCTATCTCAGGAGAGGAGCCAATGGAAATTCGTCCGTACTCGGCATAAAACAGAACCTAGCCTAGGTAGCTTTTTACCATCTCCATCTCCTTCTCCTCTTGCTCGACTGGGAAATAGTCTGCACCCCCTGCGTCAACCCGCCAACACCAGAATCATGCTGGCGTCCCATTTAGCGCTTCCACCGGCGTTGGGGAACGGACTTCTGAGGGCTGACCTGGAAAAGCTTGGTCTCCACGGGGGTCTAGTCGCCACGCAGAACGAAATAAAAAAAGACTGTTAGTGCCTTTGGATTCTTTTTTTTTTACGAGCTGGTTGGCAAAGAACAAAGGCGTGTTTGACGGCCCGTAGACGGGAGGATAGGGGAGAGCTTTGACGTGATGGTGTTTGTTCTACTATGTATAACCAAAATTATGACTGCCAGCCAACATATCTTGTGTGGGTTAGTTGGATAGTAAGCAGATGGAGTCGTAGAGAGTGATCACCAGCAGATTGATGGCTCGTGATCGATCTACACATCAAATGATGAGCAGAGCCGTGATCTCTATCTCTCTGTCTCCCCATCCATCATCCCGTCCCCATGACAAGCAAGCCTCCCAACCTTTTCTAGGCCTCACCTCACGGGCTTGGATGTCTCTTCCTCTCTTTTCTACGGATAACACCTCGGAAGTTCTCTTTTCACAGTACAGCCATGCTGAGGTGAGCTCTCTGACCCCCCAGCCTCCAGCCTCCCGCCTCCCTCACCCTGATTATCAACGTTCCATCGCCTTTCAGGGGGCCTCACGCTGCTGCAGGTCGCTCTCCAGAGAGCTTCAGTCGCATGGCACCCTTGACACCGGCACCCACTTTATGCGAAGTCGACCAGTTCCAATTACCCATCCCCTGTCCTCCAATGCCTGGGAACTAAACCCACCTTCCGGGTCTCCCCTGTTGGCTGCACACTCTTTGGAGTCAAAGAGTCCCGTCGGGTCGGCGAAGCCAGGTCTCAAGCTCGAGATCCCACTGGATTAGGCAGTCCAGCTGGTGGAGAGTCAGGCCTTTTCAGACGCTACAACTCTCCACTAACTCTCTAAAGCTAGGTACCTGCGGGCTGCTGGCCCCGGTAGCCCCCCCCTAGACAGCCC
>JABCKB010000557.1:0-27137 GCA_013184455.1 Fusarium continuum | reverse complement strand
TATATTAATATTTCTAATATAGTATATACTATTACACCCCGCACCAACACCCCCTCCTTTCTATCACATCACTGAACCCCACCAAAATAATCTCAACATCAACCTTTTAACAAAAAAACAACCGTCCACGTCGTTTCTGACCTCCTCTTCCCATAGTCATGGCATCCGACCTCTCGGCCCCTCCCGTACTCTCTACCTCGGACGCCAATATCCTCGAAGTTCCCGATGTCGACTCCATTCCGACATCCATACTTTCAGATGATGCCCTCTGCGTAACGTACGAGATTGTTCGCACAGCCAACGAGATTCGCGTCGGGGGATGGAGGCGCATAGGCTTACAGTTTCCGGATTTCATGCTAGTTGATGCTCCACGAGTTGTTGAAGCCCTATCGAACGAACTCAAGATGAACGATGCGCGTGAAGAGGGCAAGGCAGATAGGAGGATATACATTTTGGCGGACAGCAGCTACAGCGCCTGTTGTGTCGATGAGATCGCCGCAGAGCACGTCTCAGCAGATGTAGTAATACATTATGGCCGAACTTGTCTTAGCCCTACAAGCCATCTTCCCGCAGTATACGTTTACACAAGCCACGGCCTAGATTACGAAGTGACGCTTAGTGAGATCAAGAGCGAGTTCAGCGACAAGAATGTCAAGCTGGTCATTATGGCTGATTTGACGTATCAGAACCATGTCGATAAGGTAGTTTCGCTTCTGAGGGAACAAGGCTACACCGACACAGTTTCCACGGCTGTGGCACGCGATTCTACCGCAATGATCCCTAATCGACAGCTTCTTTCCGACGAGGCGCATGACGACGAGTACTGGAAGTCGTACTCAATCATCCACATCTCTGACCCACCCTCTGCG
Organism: Fusarium continuum; assembly: GCA_013184455.1. Lineage (NCBI taxonomy): Eukaryota > Fungi > Ascomycota > Sordariomycetes > Hypocreales > Nectriaceae > Fusarium > Fusarium continuum. The sequence continues at coordinate 26,268 of JABCKB010000557.1, read as the reverse complement.
CTTCTCCTGGCTCTTTATTCGCGATTCGCTTCGTTGCACATCCTCTCCACGCCCTCGCCAACCATCGAGAACCCTACCATGCGCACAGCAGGCCTCCTTCGTCGGCGATTTGCCAAAGTCCTATCCCTCGCTTCAGCTGGCGTGATTGGCATTCTCGTCAATACTCTTTCGGTCGCGAATTACTTGAGTTCCATCAACACCCTTCGCGAGAGGATCGCTCGTGCAGGCAAGAAGAGTTACACCATCGTTGTGGGGAAACTCAACCCCGCCAAGCTGGCAAACTTTGCTGAGGTTGAGGGCTGGGTTGTAGTGGGTTGCTGGGAGAGTGGCTTAATTGAGGACGATACCGGATACTGGAGACCGGTTATTACACCGTTCGAGCTCGAGATTGCGCTCATGAGCGAGGAGGAGCGTGTCTGGGGCGGTGAGTGGTGGGGTGGTATCGAGAAGCTAGGGCTGAACGACAAGCCACAGTATACGGCCAACAAGCCCCAGAGTACCACGGCAGAGGAAGAAGATCAACTCGAAGATGTCTTTGGGGGTGTTGAAGGTGAAGAATCCGCTCCTCCCGAGTTCGACATGCGCACCGGTAAGCTGGTCTCATCAAGCCGCCCAATGCGATTACCGGTCCGCAAAAACCCTTCCTCCTCAGCTGCCGTCGAGGTGGATGGCGATGGTCACCCCGGTTCTTCTCAACAAAACGACGCACTTATCAAGCGCAGTGTAGGAGAGCTGGCAAGCATTAATGGTGTGGTGAGCCCAGGAGCTGAGTTTCTTCGTTCCCGTCGTACATGGCAAGGTTTGGGGACGGATTTCGACAATGAGGCGAGCACGTTGGTCGAGGAGGGGAGAACTGGTGTTGCGAGAGGATATCAAGTGGGTGAATCCGACCGGCATTGACAAGACCAAAAGGCATACAGAAGAGTAATGCTATCATGAGCATAAAAAATGGCGTTGGATTAGACAAAATAGGCAAATATTGTTCAAGTGGGCATCTGTTGGTTTACCAAGTTAATACTTTTTCCATCGATTCATGTAACAATTAAGTCATGTTATATACAACAGGATCGTCAACCGGAGCAGCCTCCAGGGCATGTGCTGCGGTGCGAATATCTCATCCAGGCCCCTCCCTTATCTTGAACTGCAATTATCCACCTCCGAAGCATAGGAGACAAAGAAATGTCGTCAACATTGGGTCATGATGGTCATAAGTCCATACAGATCCTTCCAAGGAGTGGGAAATATGTTCTAGGAAATGTCATAATGCATCAGGCCGCTTTCCTTGCGGCGATCGTCACAGGGTTTCGTGACCCCTTTTCCTACCCTTCCCTTGCACAGTCTTTCACAGGGCGAAAGGAAGAGGGATCTTAGCGCAAGGTGCAGTGTGTTGAGCTCGGGCGTCCATCTAGTGGCAAAACACAAACAAAATGGCTTGCGAAATTGGGATCTCGCGGCCGTTAGGCCGAGGTATTGTGGCTCTTGGGCATACGTGTTTAAGTGGAACGTGGGATGTGCTGCCATTAGGATCACGAACTGGCGGAATCCTCGTTTTTGTCGTTTTTGTTGTTTTCTGGTCTGTTCTTGAGCAGACGTAGTCATGATTGGTCTTAGACGTAGACCCGGCGAGAGTGAGGGCGGCTGCGGCTGCTGTAGCGAGAGCCGGAGCGGGAGCGGCTTCGGTGGCTGTGGCGGCTAGAGTGGTAGGATCGGCGAGAAGAGTGGTGGCGGTCATGTGCGCTCATGTGTCCGCCGTGCATAAAGGCAACGACAGAAGTGATAGCGAAAAAGATGATGTTCATGATGCCAAACGCCCAGCAAGCCTTGAGCATAGAGCAGGGCTTGCTGTTGACAAGGTCATAGCTGGGGCCAATAACACGGACGTCACCAGCAGACAGGTCCCAGTCATCGCCACGGCGGATGGTGACACAGTCAGTGTTGCGGACGTAGCGCAGGTAGTAAACGGCAGCGATGAAAGCACCGAAGAAGAGAGCATCGACGAAGGCAACAAAGTGGGCGTTTGTCGAGGAGCGGTGGTAGCTGAAGAGAGTGAAGATTGCCCAAGCAAGAGCAAGAACCGACACAATGAAGAGGATAAGAATAGAATCGGGCGTCAGAGCATTTTGCTTCACGAAGCCATCGACGAACCAAGCAAGCATGCCCATACATGGAATCTAGTTGAGCGATGGTTAGCTTGCTGCCCCAAAGACGCCCGAGCTGTCAGTTGGCTTACCAAAGTAAGGATCTGAAGGATGCGGAAGAAGACGAAGAACATTGCGAAGAGCATCTTGACAGTATTGAGCTTCGCAGCTCTATTCTAGGAATGTAGTGCGGTAGTTGTTGGGGGTGTTGATGAAGTTGCGCCTACGAGCGGGGAGTTTGCAACGATAACGGATGATGACGCGCGTGGGAACTTATATGAGGCTTAAATGAAGTGACGGATAAGCAGTGAATAGACAGGTACAAGTAACACCAACAAACTCCAGAATGTTCGACGAGAGTATGTGGTGATGGTGAAGATAGAGAGAGTGATTAAGAAACGGAAGCGGAGGGTGTGCGGGAAGAAAGACCAATTTTGTAGCTCGAGAAATCGTCAAAACTTGGTCCCAATACTTCCTTGGTTACCCTCCCAAAACCTCGATTGAGGAGGTGGTTGGTGCTTGGGAAATGGATGGCGCAGGACCGCGATGAGGGGGGATGGCCCTTGTAATGCTACCCCTGCTGCTTCAAGATGTTTGTGGTTGGGCTCTCGTTAGCGGGTAGGGGACTTGGCCCGTCTCCCTTGCAAACAAGATGAGCTCAAATTCGGTTTTTTAAGGCCGTCAGGTTCATGACTTTTAGTGGGTTAGATTTCATGCTCGTTCATGTGTGAGGCATCTCCACTAGCTCGCATGGATATGTACATTATTATTATGCGTTGTTCTTAGTATCAACGAGCATTGACTCGTGCCCAGTTTGTGTGGCCAGCAGTCCACCATGCCACATCCAGTCCTCTCTTCCTGGCCGGTGATGCCGAAATTGGAGCATGACGTCGTTTTGCACTAGCTATGCAAGCACTCTATACATAATATCAATTGCAACAAGAGATCAACTTGACAAAGCAATTTGATTTGCAAATCAGGACTTGTCCTTCTCATTGTCCAACCGAGGCATTAAACAGCAAAGGGAGACGTTGTTCGAGACCCTTTGGTCCTACGAATTCATCAGAATTCATGAGGCTGGTAAGCTCGCACGCCTCAAAATAGAAACAAACCCAGAAAACAAGCTGGCTGGGCGAGAATTTTATTACACCCCCAGAACTAGACCAACCAGCCAACCAAATAACTTTAAGACCGTTGATTGATACACCATGACATGACACTCTTCTTTCCTTCTCTTGTTGTCGCGGGTACGGTGGCTGGTTAAGGCGCACGAGGCTATCAAAATCGCATGGTCGTTTTACTCAGGAACATAATCTGAACATGCATGAGGCGTGATGGGCCGTCCCGCACGTTTCAGACATTGACAGGATGAAGTCGCGGACGTGTATGGGGAGGTAGGTGGTCTTTTCTTGTTTTAGTAGATCTCGCCTAGGTCCCTTATGAAGCACATCACTGGAGTTTCTTTACGGGGAGATTTGCTAATCGGTGGTTGGGGAACAGGATCAACAGGTACAACGGAGAACGGGTACGATCTCTCGTCGCGGAATTAGTTTCGCTGCTATAGTTTGTCTAGTGGGGTCCTGTTTTACTTCGATCACATCACTTCGCCTGAACTAAGTGTACAAGTAACCAATCTCCTTGGCCGTGGGGGAGCTACACAGAGGTAGCCTTCCGATTTTCCGACCAAATCATAAGATCTTCCAAGACCGATCATCCAGTGATATCAACAATTGATAAGGGCTGATGAGATATACCTATTTTGTCACTTGTTAGTATGATGATAATCCCTGCATGAATGTACTGATCAACATCATGTGTCTGTATTAGATACCTCCAGATCCTCTATACCTGGGTTGAGGCAAAGGCTACAGAGACCTGGTGGGTCAGCGATACCTCTGTGTAGCTCCTCCACGGCCAAGGGAATAGTTAGTTGTCATAGGACTCTCGATCCTCTCCTTGACTCCCTGACTCCTTGACTGAAGCCCTCGCCGGGAGACCCACTCAACCCCCGTGTTCCGGCCACCCACCGCTCCGGTCGGATCCAACCGTTGAGACAGATCATTGATCATGCTTAAATCGACATCCTTAGTATACTTGTTCCTTTCGGTCTTCCGTTCCGTCTTTGCGAGCCAAAAATATGACCTTTCGTGCGCCCCCTCTCCGATACCTTCGCTCGTCCCCCGTTTCCACGGCGGTATTATCAGTCCCTCGAGTCTTGGGCTCAAGTGATGGTCGACCTTGTTGCTATGCTGCACTCTCTCACCGCCCACGCAGACCGAAGCCAGTGACTGCTAGATTACGTGCATGAGAACCCAGTGACTGCGCCGCGCCGTAGCCAGATCCATGTTTCCAATGTCGTCAATCTTTTCGGGGGCGCTCAAATGCGTCAAGAAGCTCATCAGGAGCTAACTCGCTCTCTAGCTTATCAAGTCCCGGTGCTTTTTGTGTGGATAAGTCGTATCCTCTTCTCCAACGCGTTCATACTTTCGCCTCACGTCTTTGCGTTTTTCATTCAAAGCCAGCCGCCAGCGGTGGCTGATATGCTGACTCTGACAGTATAGGATAAGGGCGTGGAATGTGTGGGAAGCCGCATTCGTTGTCAGACTCGATAAGTAGACCTGTCAAGGACTTTCCGTCGGTGTCCGATTCAAGAGGCATGTTTCTACCTTCAGACATCATCATCAACTTGCTCCCAGATTGAACATCTAAGGCGCCACAAACAATATCTCTGTTGACACACTCATACACAGCGCCAAAATCCCTCTGCAGCTTCAATACCAACGTCCAACTCAGCCAGGTATCAGGTTTAGTGGTATTGACTAATCGCCCGGGCCGACTCTCTGGTTATATTGACGGCGACGGAGGCCAAGATCCATACTCTTGCTCGAAATATTTCAGAAGCATGTCTCTCAGGCTCTTGGCCACAGTCCTCTCCGAGTCAGTTTCATGGTTGATAGTCGAAGCCAGCCAGTCGTTATTCGGCAGCCTGAACACGGCCCTGCATCTCCCTATTCGCCATCTCTAGTAGTTTCCTCGTGTTAGGAGAAACACGCTTGAAGTCTCTGTGCTTCTGTACGAGGTCATACATTCCCACACAATGCGTGAAGCATTCTCTCCATCCATCTTCCCACCGAACATCTGGCTCCTCCGCCCAGGAGAGAAGTGATGCTGCCATAGAAGGACTATTTCGTACATCATCGAGGTTGCGATTGTATATATAACGTACTATTTGGCTTACGTTGTCGCTGTTGGGAGGCATGTAGCTGTCTAGCCGAGCATGGAGATCCGAAAGAGCTTCGTGTAAAGTCAATCCTACGATCGATGCGTTGAGCAGCAGTGCAAAGAAGTTGCGAGTCGTGATCCGATGACGGAGCTGATCGAGGCTTTTGATGTTCTGGGGAGGCGGGAAATACATCTCATACAATATCCGCCCTTCCACATCTCCACTGCGAGTACGCCCAGGTGCAGCAGGTGTCAGTGCTGCATCCCGAATGTGTTGGCCGAGCTTCACTCCATTAAATTCGCTTCTGAGTGAAGGCGGAGAATGCAGTTGTCCCTCTAGCAAACCTTCATTCAGAAGTGTGAAGAGGTGCCGGCTGTTGGTTGCCTCGATAACATGTGAAGATACACGTATGGTCGGCAAGTTATGGCCTTTGCGTCCGAGGTAGATCAAGACATCCCCATTGGGATCCCACAGCTCTGGGTCTTTCCGAAGTTTGTTCCATTTCGTAATAGGTCGTCCTCCTCCACTCCAGCGCTTTATTGGCGGTGATGCTGCAGGCGGTGTCTGCGGGATTGGAGGTAATCTGCTGGTCGGTGGCGGACCTACCGGTGGTATGCTGCATGAGGGATCCGACTTCGGTGACGATTGAGGAAGATATTGAGAAGGCGTAGAAGAAGCTGTTGACGTTAAGGTTGTTTCTGTTCGCGCTACGGATTTTATATCCCAACCATGACTCTTGTCAGGACTGGGGATGATCCTGGACTCCAAGGTTTCCTCGTTTGGTCGGCTCCCTGCCTCAATCAGTTCTCCTTCTTTTTCCTTCTTGCGGAAGGTAAACGTTTTCGCTATAGTTTTCCGCACGTCGTCACTTCGCTTGTCGATTATCGTTCGCAGTCCACTTCTTTCGATAGTACCGTATTCCTCTGGCAGCGTAGCCCTTCTCGATCTGACGTGGGCCCAATCGTCTGTTGGTGATACGAATTGACTGCTCGCGTACGCATCCGTATTCCGATCTTCGGCTATCGTTAGATTTCCTCTCACAGCCCAGTCAACTCTGTCTCCAATTGGCATCGAAGCAATTTGTGGCGTTTGAATGGGACGTCGAGAGGCAGTGATATTTGCGCCAGTGAGCGGTATTGAAGTGTCACTAAAGAGGTCTTCACGACTAGAAGACGCAGCAATAGACTGAGCCCGTCCGTGTTTTGGTGCATCTTTTATCTTCGCTTGTGTCGTCTTTTTGCGCGCGAACGCACTTCGTGCGGACATGTTGTAAGGCGTGCGATTGATAGAGATGTAAGTGGTGGACTCGCTGCTTCAAGAGAAGAATAAGGACAGATACTGCAAGTGATAGTTTTAGATATATCTATGATCACCTGAAGTGATGTTCGGGATACGACACTCGGCTGACGATTAAGTAAACGGAGATCTGTATGGTACAGAGGCAAGAGGGTTCGGAGGTGATGCAGAAGCAATGAAAATGAGCTCCCAGATGAGGGCGAAAAGGAGGGTCCCAGGGGATCTGATAGACTTTGGCATAGTATTCTGTCAAAAGCTACAATTCAAGATGATTTGTCAGAAAAAAAGCTGACCTGAGGTGTTCAAAGACAGCATAAACGCTATCGTAGAGCCCATGTCACTTACATCTCTTACGAGGGACGGCCGCACAACCACGAAACAACGCTACCCGCAGCGCTGGGAGTCTAGCTAGGACTGATTTGCGCGGACTTTCCTAGCGCAAAGGTTGTTGACGGTAGCTTTCCCCCGACTTGTGTCCTGAGGCCGAGGCCAGAATGGTCGAGAACAAGAGATATCCAAACGATCATACTCTCTTGACTTCACGTAAAATGCGAGGCGTTGCGGCTCTTTGTCAGATATACTGGGAGTTAAATTAAGTCAAAAGAGAGTTGAACAACGTCTTTAACGTCTTCGGTTGATCACAGCTGGCCTCAAGCTCGAATAGAAAGACGCCATGAAAACCGATTCACGCCTCGCTTCAATGACCTGTCATTAGAAGACGTCTCCGACTCCAAAGACACGGGATACTCCTGCTGCTCATCATAATTCCGTGATCTTCTTAGCATTGCCCCACGATTTGGTAGAGTAATGCAACTGATAAGCATCCATGCCAGCAAATCCCAGCAACGACGATCAAATCTGTGATATCACTGATAAGAAAAGCAGCACCTCAAACGCGTCTCCGAATCCAGTTGGAGATAAATCCACGCTTATCAAATCACTCCTCTAGGCACTGCTCAATGTAGTTAATATACCTGAGTTAGTCGCATCGCTTAGTGCGGGAAAAGTCGCGGGGGTGCTTTGATAAGAACGATGACCACTTTTATTTCATTTTCACGTACGTGGAAAGGTGTTTCTAGATAACATCTCATGCTAGGTCGATGCTCGTTGTAAGTGGTTTGTAATAAGCGAGACAAATCGTCCAGGATCAAGGATGGTCACTCATCTCCCCCGCGTTGAAGAAGTCTGGAAGTCCCTTATCGGATGGCAGGTGTGGTGCACCGAGCTTGATGCAGTGTTAAAGGTATTAGGTGATACAATCCTTGTAGACAGCTTAATGAGTTGCGCAGAAATGGAAGCAAAGCCGAGATGAAGACGACTTGGTTCCCATACTAATACTATGGCCAAGAATCAGGGTCTTTAGCAATAGCTGGCCTAATATCACTAGGCCATTGCCGGTAGCAGCAACAGATAGATGAAAACTTCAATACTTGCGATGATTATAACGACTGTCATTCACCAGTTCATTAGGGAACATTATGACTTCTAGCTAGATGCTAAAGATGCGTGAAACCAAATCACGACTACCCTAGACCATAATTCTTCACCTTTGTGTAGGGTGGCTATGTATAGCAAAACCATCCGCAGTTGTGAACCACCAAAAGAAGTAAAACATTGAACTACAAATTCACGTGAATGTTAATGCCCCGAAATCGACTCGATTGTTTACATGATTGGTTATGATAATGTTGTAATGTCTTCAGGTGTAACCACATGAGGTAATACGAGAGATCCGTAGGCATAACTCAGTCACAATGTAATATGACGGAGCAAGATTTCAAGGCAGGCTTGTTTTATTAAAACCAAGACGCATTGATACAATATCGCATAATACCAAAACAATCCTACATCTGGGCACTTCTGACGAGCATGTCAGATCCTGAAGGGTATCTTGCGGCCGTTTCGCATAACAATAAAAAACAAAAAAGGAGGCAACCAATAGAACCAAGAACCATCGCCATTCCGTTTCGTGTCAACGCATCATTTTGTTAAATCTCTAATCGTTTAAGCACCGTAGTGGTGAGCGCCGGGCTTGGTATCAGCGTGGGCAGAATGGCCGCGCGATCGCATGAAAGCCAAGGCTTCCATGATGGTCAGGCCAGTGAAGATTGCCCAAATGAAGTAGCCAAAGGCCACAGCAGCCTGAGCACACTGGCAGAATGTTCGCCCGTGACACTTAGGGACGCCGATATGGGCGGCCAAGGCGGTAGCGCCGGCAAACCAGAAGAGGGTGGTGAGAGCGAGAATGGCGAGAGCTGCGATACTGTGGTACATGCGAGGAGCAAAGAGAGGCGTGAGGGCGAGGTATAGTAGCATGATGATAGACCAGACGACGCAGAAGAGCAGGAAAGCATACTGGGCAGGGGAGCCACCGCCCCACCAGTCAGGGTTGGTAGCATCCACGACTGAAAATCTGTCAGCATGTTGGATAGTGAGCTCCAGCGATATTCAAGACTTACGATACGCTGTGAGGCCTAACTCTATGATAAGAAAGAGAGCCAGAACGGCGTGGATGATCGTGATGATTCCCATAGCCATGATGATTTTGTTACTGATGGTAGCGTCGATATGGAGCTGTAGAGGTAAAGATTCAAGCTCTACCAGAATGATGAGATTTGCTACCGCAGGAGTTAGGTAATGTAGAGAGACTTGAACTCGCTTGCAAGAGGAGGGTACGACAAGAAGGGGATGTAGTTTTTAAATCACGGCAGCATTGGAAGATGATGACAATGGCTCCCCCAAGCGAACAATGACGGCCAATGTCAGTCATGTGGCTCATCAGGCAAAGAGAGAAAATCGAGGCCAGCCGCAAGAGTCTCTACGTCAGTGAAGGATAGCGTGTTCGGCAGTCACCCAAGCCAAGCGCGAAGCTTTCCTCAAGAGGGGCATGCTAAGCCAATCAAGGAACAACAGCTTGGATGTGGATGTCTGACGATCTGCACTGACGACGACGTTGAGTGGCTGATGTTTCCTGCTTTCAATGCTTGGAGGTTTGATCAAGCAGAGGGCGTCGCACAAATGACGTGGTGCTAAGAGGCCAAAGCTCAACATCTGGTGTCTGAACGCAGGGTTTTTGGCAGGTGACGTCAGGTCGTGGCTGAGAAAGGCTCAGTCAATAGAGGCTCAGCTGTATTCGACAAGGTGATGAATCCGAATACGATCTCTAGCATTCCTAAGCCGGGCTGGCCGTGTCTGGCAAACAATTAAAAGCATCATCACATTCTGACAATGAGAACGACGACAAGATTTCGTGACGCGACGACTCTCGTCCCATCGGCCCCGGCCGGAGCATTGCTCCCCAATAGACGCTTGCCACTTAGGTTCCGCCCTTGGCGGATGCACAGCCTTGGCTCGGCAGCTGAAACCCGAAACCCAAGACAAGGCCCACTGACGAACCCATAGTCCGTCGTTCTATTGTTGCTTGGAACATCCTGGCTTTGTCTGTTGAATGTTGAGTTTTAGAAGTGTCTCATTACGCAAGACGCTCTCATCGCGGCAATTGAGACGACGAGGTCAACAGAGTGTTTCTCTCCCTGCATAACAAAAAAAAAAAAAAGGATAAAGGGTTCGTCAAGCACATCTCAGTTGGTCATCACCAAGCGTCCGAGATGAAGGATCACATTTTTGTGCCAACCGTCACCAGGCCGTAGACACCTCTCAAAGCATACAATCGACAACAGTTCCATGTATTTGGAACAAACCTCAACGCCTGGACCAGTGCCAATATTCAATTATCTTTGCTGTCATGCTCGTTTCATGGTCCATACACCACCGTTACAGTTGTCGTCCGAACAATCGCTCGTTCCCCGTCATCGCGGTCCTTGCGTGCATCCTATACCCAAGTCTCCAAGACCGGTTCGCCAATCTTTTTGACTGACTCTTGCCTCCGCAAGTGCCTGATCATATTTCCGGGCCGCTCGTCGGTTTCATGCACCATGCCATGACTTTAGTTTCCACTGGCTGCGCCTGGACGATGGTCATGAGGTCAAATCTTGGAACTTCTATACCGACATCGTAATGTCTCGCTTCGATTTGTTCGCAACGCTTCCTATCGTCTAGGATGGATGTCTCCGTGTTCCTTTACTGCTAGCCTGGCCATATATAGCCGACGATCCTCGTTCGCCGATAAGTCTTGGTGCGACGTGCACGAAGAAGCGCCGGAGAGTGGTCAGTGTTGCGCAAATTATGAAGAGATTGGCCTTAACAAAACTGGTCCTACATGTCATTATTACGCCAAAGACTAAGCAGCACTTGCGTCCAAACCACAGCACTGGAAAGAACCCCAGTGTGGTCACTGGCACCTACAATCGAAATTAGTTGTGTTAGTCGAACTACGGAGGTTATAAGCGTTCTGGAGGGTTCGGTCAGCACAGCGTAATCTTGTCTGCATGAGCAGTACTCACGCTGAACCGATGACAAACAGCACGATGAGGTCAGCCTTTTGCCGTTGTGGCATCTGCAAGCGTAGAATCATTGGCATCGGAATTACGAGACAGACAAGATCCGAACATGACCCTTCAAGTATCGTTATATCCCGTATGTTCTTGACCTGGCTACTGCCAAATTGTATTCAGCAACGAGGAAAAGGGTGTTGTACACGCTCCATTTCCATCATCGCTATGGTGAAAGTCTGCGGTAAATAGCGCCAGTGCCATCTTGGAATAGGCGGTGCATACCGCATGTAGGACGGAAGAGATGGAGGTGAGCTTTGCTATATCATCAGCAAAGCATGTGAATCGAGATTGCGTGCTTTTCTTACATTGTTTTTAGTATTGAACGTTTGAAGGGGGAGTCCCTATTCGTGCACGCCTGTTGCACCGAGAACAAGAGAGCCTACTGCTGATCAACAACTATTCCTATCCTTGATACTATCTGGTGACGCCGATGTGGATAATCGAAGCTGACAATATAGTCCGCGGGCGGCCGGATCGCGACCGTGATGCTGATGATAATTGGGAATAAAGACATAGCGAGGCGACGACAAGTCTGAGGGTTCGATATCGCTACCGATGTAGACGCTGATCGCAACAGCGGGCGTTTCTGCAAGGGAACAGAGTGAAGTATTTGGTTCGTCTTCGTCGATCAATGAATGCTTAACAAAGTTTCTAGTTTGGGGGTAGTTATGAAAGACGGGCAAGAACAGCATAGGACCATTATATGCCTCGATGTACGATCGATTAAACAAGCTTGAACAACAAGATTGTGTCGCAACCACTCATAGAATAATGGCAAATTAAATCCCCAAGAACAACAACCCCTAAATTTAACAAGAGCGAAAACAAAATGAGCATGTCAACGCTCAACTTGCAATATTCAGTCTTCTTTAACATCATCCTCAAGCCAGCACTTCATCGTACGCCTTTATTAGGCCCTACCTACTCTTTCGAAACAAACGTTCCATGCGGCAAGACCGCTTGTTCGCTCCGCCACCAGAACTCGGCAAGATTTGCACAGACTGGGCCAGCTGGTGCCTGAGACGTGTCGCAGAGCTTGAGGCATTCGAAAGGGTTGGCGATAAAAAACAAAAGATCCATCCCTAGAGGAGGATCTGCGGTTAGGATCTCGTCACTCAGAAATGACCCGGGGAATTTCTTCGACGATCTTCAAATGAAGGTGAGATCTGATATGCTTATCCCAGTAGGGCAGCTAACAGAGAATCCTGTTTATCAACAGTGACACATTAGACACCAATACACTCAACCACATCACGGGTTCAACTCGTCTCAGAATAACTCGCCCATAGTGAATATCAGGACGAGGAGCTAGGGTTGAGGTCGCCGGAAATGGTCTGATGCGATGAGCTTTAGGTAAATCGATTCACAATGACCAAAACCGCCTTGTGGCTCTACGCCAGCTCCGTGCCCGGCGTGTACAGGTCGCCGGGGTTGGAAAGCAATAAATGTGGTCTGGTATTATACACGGCTGTTTCTTGTTGTATGAGAGGCTATAAGGGCTAATTACCCATCTTTTGAGATACTCTGATTTGGTGTAGGGGGCCTGATTCTCTGTATCATCTGCAAAGCTATGCTAGGCAGATCAATTACTTAAAAGAAAGTATCAGTACGGATCTGCCCTGTGGGCCTCGTCGCTTTCCAACCCCGGCGACCAATGTTGAAGAGAGACACCTGTTTGACGGCGTGACATTTGCCTACACGCAGAGCCTACGTGTGCCAGATGTCGTTAAATAGGCCAGGAGCCAAGACTTGTCGAGAGTAAAAGATGGCGAGAAGTTTGTACCGTATTTACAGCTTGCAACGGGGCTGTGGAGTAATTTTTAGCGCAAAAGCTGCATTCTGACCATTAGGCAAAGAGGATACCCCAGATTTGCTGCTAATCAAGGCATAAATGGCATCCACGGTCCTGCTGTAAATTGTCGAGTAAATACGGTATGTTCACGTCTCCTAGCGTAGACAAATGTAACTGTGGGGTACATCGTTCTTTAGTAGCCGGGGTAAAACAAGTACGTTAGAATCTGGGGGAAGAGGCGATGCTGGGTGAAGATGACTCAGGCCTGAGCAAAATATTGGTTACAGCGCGATACAGTCACTTCGCAATTATTAAAAGTTAATCAACTGAGAAATATTAATGGATTGCTCAAGCGAAGGATTTTCGTCGTGGAAAAATAAAAGAAGCAATAAATCCCGGCGCATCCGTTAACGCTTCATGATAATATGGCACGTTTTTGGGTATTGACCGCGACCGTTACCTCACCAAGCCACACATTCCTCAAGCTGTTGAACGTCGCCTAACGTTTGATCAGACTTTTACAACGCATACATTCCTCACGGAGACGCTACGACTGAGCACAAAACGCCTTTTATTCTCCGGACATTATTTCCTACTACTCATCAAGCTTAACCTCAGAGCTTAAGGCCAAAGCAATTGGCGTAGTACGTGACCGTCGCGCTCCAATCCGAGAAAACACCAGCAACGCCAATCTGGCGGAACACATCTAACAGTTTGTACACATCGCCGTCGTTGTTGACAATCTTTGCAATGGACGCATAGTAGTAGTCGCCATTGGCGCCGTTCCTTAGCGGACCGGACCGTTCCAGACTCCAGGTGATGATCTTGAGTCCCAGCTTCTTGGCCTGTTTCGCGTAGGCGCTGGGCACGATCTCGCCATGCTCACCAGGCGCAACGAGGTATGGCAGAGGCGGCGCGATGTAGCGCAGGCCGTCTTCCACATAGTTCGTGAGGTTAGCCACAGCCGTTTTGTACGTCTCGGGCGTGTCGCCCGTCTCATCGAGATACATAGCCTGACGGGCGAACTCAGGCTCGGCCTCGAGCCAGTACAGGATGTCATCGTACAGGAAACTTTGGAGGTAGACGTCGCTTGGCTTGACACCAGCCTCCTTGTGCTCGTCGATGAGTTGCTGTGCGTACTTAGCCTGCGTGTAATCGCCATCGAAAGGCATCTTGACCTCGGGCGTCTTAAGCTCAGGTGTATGCTTCAGGCCAAGTCGCTTGACGAGCTGAACGTGCTCCTTGTGGCTCAAGGGAGTGCCGCAAGTAGAGTACAAGTCGGTTCGCCAGTTGGGTGTGCCGTGGAGGAAGTCGGTCGCGTTGGTCGCTGTAGCGTTGAAGCCCTCCATCTTTGCACACAGAGACTTGAACTCCTTGAGAGTGATGTCGCTAGTGCAGCACTTGGCAGATGCGGGCTTGCCGTTCTTGGCAGGCTGGAAGGGCTGAGTGCACTTCTTGTTGAGCTCGGGGATCGCGACAATGTTGGTTGTGTAGTGAAGATCGCACTGAGAGTGTCGGCACACGAGCTCGCGGTCTTTGGTAAAGGCAACATCGCACTCGAGGATTCCGGCGCCCATGCGAGCTCCGGCCAGGTTAGACTCGAGAGAGTGCTCAGGAATCTGAAGAGTGCCGCCGCCACGGTGGGCAATTGACCACTTTGAAGGCTTTTGAGGCTTCTCGGAGCACGACTGAAGCTTCTTCTTCAGAGAGCCTTCGTCCATGTCATTGATGAGGTAGTAGGGTCGTGGACCCAGCTCAATCTGCTTGATCGGCCTGACTGTTTTGAACAAGTCCTTATCTCCAGAAATGGGCTTGGGTGCAGCCACGGCAGGGCTCACGACCGCAAGGCCGGCGACGAGAGGAGTCGAGAAACGCATCGTAAGGAGGACAAGCCAATTGATTGACACAAGAAGAAGCACGCACAAGGTAAGAAAAAGCACCAACGTGACTTGACGACAGGCACAGAATTGAGGCCGTGATTGACTCTGAGGCTGGTCCAAACACTAAGGACTTCACGATACGACCTGGGCGCTGCCTAGGCTTTATGGAAGAACACCTACATAATAATCCCCGACTCGACAAGCCCATCTAGGGAAACGCACCGAAATGACGTCGCAAGATCCTCAGGAACAACTTAACAAGCCCATCCTCAGAATACATAGCTAGCTCCAGCAAGTGGTTCCTTGCTGAACTTTCGGTTATGGTTATCGGACTAGGAAGAAACCGAACTGAGGAATCACATCGTCGATCACAGCACTTGCAGGCCTCTTTCTGCATTACAGGCTTACGGCACAAGGTTTCGGGAGCTATCAGTGGATCGATTCGTACGAGATAACCATCTCGACGAGCACGTGTGGAGGAGACGTGGATGTTGCTGGGGGTCGAAGCTAAGGATGCTGGGATTAGGATGTTGGGATACTCTCGGCAGCGTTACACTAGACGGTTGAGCGTGTTTAGTCTGGAGTTTGTGATTTGCCGAAACCTAGGTTGATTAAATCCTTGTCAAAGTCACGCTTAACCTGGCTTAGTAGAAATCCAGCCATCTCTGGAGATTTATGCATGTGTTTAGGCCACTCGTTGTGTCGTAGTATTTGCTATTGGGTCCCTGTGTGCACCACGCTCACAGCTCGTCCTTGGCCCTAACACCCACTCGAATCTTACGAACTTCTTCGGCTGTGGTCGTAAAGTGCTCAAAGTCAGGCGCATCTTCTCCAATACCCCAAGCAAAAACTCCCCCAACCTTGAGCTTCGGTACAACACGGTCGAATTTGGTCCGAATACTCCTTTGGGTATCAAACGTCCACCAGCGGAGCTCCTGCGCATCCCAGTAATAGTAGCTTCCATCGTCATCATACGCTCCCTCCGTTTTCGCACGAGCAAACGATCCAGCTACCTCCTCAGGAGTCTCATCGTGCCAGCTAAAGCCACCGGTTTTGCCTAGATCGGCGCCGGTCTTTGGATCCTCAAGCAGTTGGGTAGGACACCCGACAGGCTTTGTGGGATCACATTGTTTGGTCATGAACCACTTGACATAGTACCCCAACCCAAGATTGAGCTGGCTCGGCGACGCACCACGATCAATGTAACGCTGAATGGAGTCTTGGGAATCCGAAACACCGCTGTGATGCGTGGTGAGACCGTTTCGACGGTTCATCAAATCATATGTCATGATGTTGAGAAAGTCGACTTGCTTCATGATTTTAGGGACGGTTACAGGCGTAAAAGCCAGCAAATCGACTTCTTTGCCTGGAACAGCAGCGGACAGGAGCTTCTTAGGGCCAAGGGCAGCCCGTAGCTCTTGGAGCAACGAGACAAAGGCCTCAATCTCCCATCCGCGCTCAGAGTTAGGAATCTCCTTGTAATCGTCACGATTTCCTCTTTTCCAGTCAGTGAATCCAAGACCAAGATCAGAGGACTGCTTACCCCGGATACTCCCAGTCAATGTCGACACCATCAGCCTTGGTCGCAGCAACCATGGCCGCAACCTGGCGCGCCCAACGCTTCCGCGAGAAGTCGTTCTTAGCAGCTTCTTCAAAGCCTCGCGTGTCTCCCCATCCTCCAATCGCTACTAGTACCTTGGTATGATGAGGAATTCGGTCTCGGGCTTCTGAGACGGATGTAAACAACGGGTACTCGCTCGGCTTATCGTCAATGTTGAAGAACTCTGAGCGCATGAAGGCGACGATGACGTGCGACACATCTTGGAATATGTCTTTTGGCGGGACAATGTCGTGTTGGCTGAAATGCCCATAAATCGTGGTCAGTGAGCATCCTCAATCTTGAATCACAGTGACAATACCCGGTGAGGTACATGATGCAGCGGAATGGCTCCGCGCTAGACGTTGCGGCCGCCATTGTCAGATGTACGAGCAGCCACGCGTATGCGATTTCCACGACACGCATTTTGGAGTGCGATGTTTGTTTTTGGAGAGATGTTAAAGCTCCAACGTTGCTCCCGTCTGAGTCTGATACAGCAGCGAGGTACCCGCATCTGCCTTTGCGGGTCAACTAAGGTAAGCGACCCCCCTCCAGCACTTGCCTCTATTGTCTCGATCGATTCTTTAAGACAATAGCTTCGTCCTCAGTGAATGGTCGAGGCTGTTTCTAGGTCACCATATCCATGATACTTATTAATTCTTATCATACAGACACTAAATTGCATCATTGCGCCCTCTTTCTATCCTGTCTAATAACGTGTGCCACAGTACGACGCTCTCTTGAGTAAGTATACCGCAGATAAAACTGCATGGCTAATAGCGTCTCTAACTCTCCCGTAACTAATAATTCGACAATCATGGTATCGTGTTCGTCTCGCGTTCGCATTGTCTAAAAACTTTGAATCAAATAAGTTCCCGGCTCCTGAGAATTCGGCTGAGCTCCTTGAGCTGCACCGGCTTAGAAAGAAACAAATCCAGGCCGTTCGCAAATGCTTCATCCTGTGCATCCTTTGAGGCGAGGCCAGAGATGGCTATGATATGCCTTCTTGGCAGATCTGACCCTTTCTCGAATATTCGGATTTGTCTTGTTGCCTCAAAGCCGTCCATCACCGGCATTGAAATATCCATCAGGATGCATTTATAGCGCCCTCTTTTAGCTTTGTAAGACTCCAGCGCCAGGAGTCCATTGGATGATGAGTCGTACATCAGACCCAGCTTTTTCATATACGTTTGGAGGATCTTCATGTTGATGGCATTGTCTTCAACGAGAAGGAATCGAGGTTCATAGGATGGAGGGGCCGTCTGCATGAGTGGTTCTGATGGCAATGGAGTCTGGGCGTCATGACCATCCGATTCCGCCTTTCTCTTTTGAGAAGGTAAGGTCGGAACATTGTCAAAATAGCCGGGGCCGCCGTCCTTAGACCTGTCTTCAGTTGACCCCGCTTCTGCTGTGGGTGTGGTTTGTGGTTCGTCAAGTATCGTCGAAACACTCGCGCGGTCTGCGGCTGTTGTTGCTTGCAACTTGGTCCATCGCCTGAAGCAAAGCACAAAAGCTTTGGCGAGTTTCCTCGGGCCCACGCTATGATTATCGCCATGTCAGTACGAGCAAAGAAACGTCAATAAATCGGTGCAACTCACGGGCGCGATATGAAGCTAAACAATCCCCAATTGGACCTGCGGAGTGACCTGTGTGATCTATCGAGCTGGCGAGCAACTGCAGCGCTACGACATACCACGACCACTGGAGACGAGAGCTCGTCTCGAGGCTGGTTTGCTATCGACTCGAGATAAAATTCGTCGCAAAGAATCAGGTCTGGAAGAAACTCGACGTTGTTAAAAGGGTCAACGACTTGCATTCGCAGCCAGTCGCGGCAAACTTTTTCCAATAAGGCATGCTCGTTGAAGTCCTTATAGTTCCAGTGCTGGCATTCCGGGCCATTTCGAGGGGACGGGAATCCATTAATACAGACGCGTAGGCATGATAGCTCGGTGACTTGAGAATTAAATTCGTCTCTATCAGACGCTGATTCAGTTGACTCGAGGCTGGCCGCCTGCAGCGGAAGCTTCACAGCAACGCGGGTTCCTGTGCCTACCCTGCTTTGGACATGTATTGAGCCACCGAGGGCCTTAACAAATTTCCTCACAAGACTAAGCCCGAGCCCCGCGCCTGAAGAGTGGACATTCTCTTGTGTGAATGGAGAGAACAACCGGTGGTTGAGGTAATCTTGCCCGATGCCAGCTCCTGTGTCAATGATATCGATATGGACAACTCGGTCCCTCGGTCGGCCTTTACCTGGGGGGTCTTGATAGGCGGCGACTTTAACAAAACCACGCGTAGTGTACTTGAGGGCGTTTCCACAAAGATTCAGGATTATACGCCGTAGAGCCCCTGACTCGACATGAAACGCCCAGTCTGTAGTCGGGTCAACATCCAAGAGCACAAGGACCATGTCGGGGCCTATTCCGTTGCTAGCCTTCTTGTCTCCTGCCTTGATAATATCCGCAACGTCCATACCGTCAAGGCGGGTAAAGGGATCATGGTTAAATTCTTCACCAGAATGGTGATTGCGAAGAAGGGATACGGATTGTTGCTGGTAAGTGTGGCCTGCGTGGATACACTCCACGACTTCTTCCACCAACATGTCCACATCTACGTTGGAGTTAATATGCATCATACCATCCGTCACGGAATGTTGTTGATTTGCTTGCATCCCTCGTCTCGCTGCCACGCTCGGGTTGAGCAACTGTTCTTTGGGTACCTTGACAAAATTGTTGATTCTGGTCCAATCAAGCAGGTGGTTGATGGTGTCCAACAGCGTTCGGCCGCAGACTTCGAGGGAGCGTAGCACGTCGCCTTGGAAAACATCCAAAGAAGAGTCGCGTAAGAGCTCCGCACACAGAACAATACCGTGAAGAGGGGATCGGAGCTCATGGGATAGTGAACTGAGCAAAGATGTTGTGGCCATGGAAACAATAGAACTTTCCATCATTGCAATGTCAGCCATGACGACTGTGCTAAATGCTCTGAGATAACTAAGTTCCCCCTGAACAGTGAAGATGCGAGTCGGCGTCTTGGTGTAAACAAAACACCCAGAAAACCAGCGCTGCCGATGTGCGTCCCATAATGGCACAAAAGCGACGCTACGTGCTCCCGGGAACAGATCAAGGATGGCCATGCCTTCATTTCTTCGCGAGTATGGATCCTTTACTCGCCGAGGTTTATGGTTTACATCTGTTTGTTCTTGCAGATTTCGAGCCTTTTGGACCTGGAATGCGGCCATCGCTGAATCCTCGCTAGTTGGATCGCTGGAGGCCATGACTCCCTCGCCGTCAAAGTTGAAGATCTTGCCCCCTGGGTGTCGGCGAAGTAATTTTTGTAGCTGTCGCTCGGGGATAGATCGACTGCGTCCTGAAGGAGTTTCTCCATTGATGCTGGAGGATATGGAAGTTGAGAATCCCAGAACAGAACAGACAGTTCCTGTGGCTTGGGAGTCACTCGAGTTCTTAGATGACATAAAAGTATGGCCTCGGCCTGTAGAGGAGCAAGAGGAGGAAGATGACGAGCGATCATGGGTCTGCGCCTCACGTCGTACGGAGCCAGACCGAACCTTACCAGCAAAAGATCCGATGTTAGCGTCGAGAAACAGAACCCCCTCGACCTCTATCGACTCTCTGAGGATATTGGCGGCCTTGGAAAAGATCTGATTCAGTTGGCTCTGCCGCGAGCCTTCTCCTGCGTCAGTTAGATGAGAAGACCCGTCCGTCTCGTGAAAGGACGTTGTCGGCCTATACTCGCTGGGACTTTCGAGAACATAGGTGTGTGGTGCAGTATTTTGATCCATCTCTGCAGCGGCTGCGGCTTGCTCTTCTTGATTCTGCAAATTTTGCTGACGCTGGTCGAGAGAGCCTTCTTCTGTGCCAGCATCGGTGTCGAAAGCACGTGTAGAACTGTTCTGCCACCCCGACATGGTTGCTTTGCCCTCAACATAACTTCCCAGACCGCGCACCATGCGTTCTCCGGGGCGACGCCCATCGCCAGACCGCGCTAATTCTAGTTGCCGCAATATAGACGATGAGGCGTCTCGCATGATCTGGATGGATGACTCGTCAAATGTCTCTCGTGGATGGTTAGCAAGGACGCAGAAAACACCGATATTAATCCCTCGGCGGGTTCTTATTGGAACGCCCGAATAGAAGCGATGCTCAGGCCGTGCCTGATAGTACCAGGTATGTTGGGAGTCTTTGTTCTCAGCGAGGTCGCCAATGACTGTGACAGGGAGCTTGGAAGACGAGGACTCTTGAGACAAGTTATCAAGCTCTGGGGCAACCAATACGCCATCACAAACACCAAGGCCCCGAGGAATCGTGGTGCCGCAAAGCCAGAGACTATTAGAACCAGAGGTGGGAGGATTAGCATGAGCGGATATGCGCAGAGCAGGTGTGGCCTCGGCGATGATATGCTGGTGTTGGCAGTCAAATAAAGATATCATGGCACGGGATGCGTCAAGTCGCAAGAGTGCCACCTGAGCCAGAGCTGTCATAGCAGGATCCGAGCATGGACGCAATGAGGATGGAGGAATGAGATTTGCGACATTATTGCGAACTGAGTTGGCGACAAGAACCGAATCGTATCTACCCGTTTGTTAGTTGAGACTACTTCACGTTACAGCATTGGATGGGTTAGGGTGAGAATGAAGTGAGCAAAGGCCCCAGGTCGACACGTTGACACAAATGATGGTGGTGATGCATACTTGAATGTCTCTCGTTCGCGCGATGCCTCAGATACCTTGATAGCAGTCATGATCGACACAAGGCTAGGTACCTACCTAGGCAGTCATCGACGGAGGTTGTTGCGTGACCCAGAGTCAAGGCCGTTGGCAAAACAATTGCCAGGTTTGCAGAATTCCTCCAACGGCGACTGGATTACTTAGGTAAGGATTCGCTCGCAATTACAGTATAGTACTTTACTACACCACTCACCTGCTACAAGCACAACAATTGCGACCCCGCTCTGCCTTGTTGAAAGGCCTGGGCCCCCGAGGGGTCAAAAAGCTTGAGGCTTCAACTCACCTCAGAACGTTGGACAGTGTCTCAAGTTTTTTTATTCCCCCTTGTCAGGCCTCCTAGGAGCATCCTACAGTGGAGCTACCTGCAGATTTATCCACACACCAAGATCGCTCGACAAAAAGACACGACAAGCAAGAGGTAAAAACTCACCCAGTGATGCTTAGATATTTCCGTCATCGTCATGCCTTTTTAGTGTGCAGAGTGCAGATTATTTTGTGGCCCATTTACCATCCTACGCTAGAGATCTTCCGCAGAACAACTAGAGATCGATCGACACACCGGTACGTACCTGAAATCGCCACTCCGGGTCGAGATCTGCGCACATCTGACTAAGTCAGCCAGTCAGGGCTACAAGGACAAAATATATCGTTGAGCTCCGTGGAAGATGAAATAGCGGGTAATTATCTATATCCTAGCCAATAGAGCTAGACCCTATGAGCTCGCACCTTGAAATGTTAAAACCGGTAGCAAGCGCGGATTGTTAACATCTCGAGAAGAAAATGAGGTGCGATGTTTTGCACATGAGGTTTTAGGGGTATAGGGCCGTGCCTGGATAGGCCGCAGATTTGAAACGAGCTACAGTGCGAAACAGTGCTATCGAGATGGCGTACACACTATCTCGGCTCTAGCTTCTTCTTTTTTTTCCTTGGCCGTTATCGTCAGGTGAAAGCCTAATACAGTTGACTTCTGTCTATTTCTTCAGGGAACACAAATTCATGGCACAGCAGTATTCGAATAGCCGATTCATTTCTCACTTTCCCCATTAGTGTAACAGGTTTCTCTCAATATCACTCTCAACATTCAATTACAACAGACTTCTATCATGTTCGAGAATACCTGCACTCTGCCTCTCACGGCGGATGTCTTCGCTACGGCCCTTCACCCCTCCGAACCTCTTCTCACGGTCGGCCTGTCCAGCGGCCATGTCGAAACCTTTCGATTACCTCCCGGATCTTCCTCTGATGAAAGTGCCGACGGAGATACCAGCGTGTTGAGTGATGGAAAGGGCATGATAGATTCTGTTTGGCGCACCCGAAGACACAAGGGAAGCTGCAGGTCTTTGGTCTATGCACATGACGGTTCGGGTGCGCTATTTCGAATCGCATAGTACGTCCGAATATCTGCTAACGTGCCATAGCCGTCTACTCTGCAGGAACTGACTCGCTGGTCAAGCATTTCGAGCCCACAACTGGACAAGTCACTTCTAAGTTTGCGATTCCCAGCACAACCTCGGTGCCCGATGCGCCCACTCTGCTCCACGTCCTGAATCCCCAAAGCCTGCTTCTCGCAACTGACTCTGGCGCTCTTCACATCATTGACCTTCGAGACGGCGCGCCGGGAAAGAAGCCCGCCCAGACTCACTTTCCCCATGCCGATTACGTCTCGTCCATCACCCCTCTACCGCCGACGAAAGAGAGTACTAGTGGATTTCCGAAGCAGTGGGTCAGTACCGGTGGCACTACTCTGGCTGTGACCGATGTGAGAAGAGGAGTGCTTGTGCGCAGCGAAGACCAGGAGGACGAGCTGCTATCTTCGTGCTTTGTTTCGGGCATGGGTCCCAAAGGACACCGTGACAATGGTGTCTTGGCAATAGGCTCCGGCTCCGGTGTGCTGACGCTGTGGGACAAAGGCGCCTGGGATGATCAGCAAGAGCGCATCATTGTCGATGGTGGTAAGAAGAGCGGCGGTGAAAGCATCGATGCTGTAGTCTTTGTACCGCAAGAGATGGGACTTGGCAAGAAGGTCATTTGCGGTGTCGGTGATGGTAGCCTACGTGTTGTCGATCTCGTCCGCCGTGAGGTAGACGTTTCAGCTAATCTACGTCATGATCACATGGAGAGCGTTGTATCACTGGGCTTCGACTCCGAAAACCGACTTATCAGTGCTGGCGGAAGGACTGTTAAGCTTTGGGAGGAGCTCTCGGAGCTTCAAGGCAGTGACGATAGCGTCGAGGACGATCCTGAGGAAAGTGAGGACAGCGACGAGGGAGAGAATGGCAACGGCAAGCGGGCTGCAGAGAGCGATAGCGACGAGGAGAGTGATGACGACCAAGTGGCCGAAATGAAGCGACGGGTCAAGCGGCGCAAGGAGCTGCAGAACAGCAAACTTGGGCCGATGGGAGCTCACGGCATCATGGGCTTTGAGGGTTTGGATTGAGCGGAGTCTTTTGACAAGAGTGTTACGATACCCTATGGTCATAATGATTGACCTCTCGAATTGAAAGGAATGGCAGGTGGAAATGGCAACAAATCGGTCAGAATGGCCAGGTTTACAGTTGTATATATAGCTATGCACATTTCACTAGCGCATCTTAAAAGGAGCAAGGCTAATGTGGACAACCTTCAATATTTAAATATCTGGCTATTTTATGTTTATGTTTATGTTTATTTTTTTAAGAAGCCCGCCCTAGAAGGTGGACATCCAACGACTCATGTGCAGTTGGTAGTCTTCCGGAACGAAGCACAGTCACATAGTGAAATAACTAAGAACCCATTCGTGCTGAGTCGGGGGGAATATCCCTCAGTCGATGCCACACGACCTCGGTGATAATTCTTGAGGCCCAGTAGCCCCATGTTTGACTCTCCGAGACCCAGTAGCCTCTTATAACGAGTCTTCTCGAAGCCCAGTAGCTTCAGAATACAAGTGCACTTACTCTATCCCAGTGAGAAGCAGAAGCAAATACCTCATCATCTTGACGTGGTACCAATAATTGCTTCTGAACCTGTGACTATAGAAAGGACTTGAAGCGGCGTCACCCTTGAAGTTACTCCATAACAGAGAACCCTGGAAGATTCAGCCGTTGGTTGGCGTCTTGTAAAGGAGCGCACAACACCCCGGTAATTGAGTGCAGGGTATCAGAATACCCTGCGGAACGGGGGTCATGCTTCCATCTCCATGGCTCCTCAACCGTCAAAGATCGTTGAGGTAGAAAAGGGTGATAGAGGTGTATGAATTATTGCATAAATCATTATGATCCCAGTCCGAGAAATCGGTATAAAAAGGGGGATCCGGTATGAGAATAGGAGGTCGAATGGCTCCTCGCAGGTGACAAGACAGTCTGATGTAAAGAAGATGGTGAGTTTAAGAATATCGTGGTGATGAAGACATGGGCAGTTAGACACCTGGGAGGTGAAGGTAACTCCAGCAAGTATCTTCTGACTTTGACGACTGATCAGCTCGGGCGGAGTCCTGCATGACTTTATCGTCGCTGGGCGCCGAAAATCGAGTTGGGAAGTTCATGGTGAGGTTGTCGTCGTAGATGATAACGGCAGGAAGCAGTTTGTATTCCTTTGCGATGTCGCTATTATCTTCTTCAGTAGCAGAATCGCCCAGTCCGCCACCAGGATGCAATTCGCTTCCGCTGTATGTCGTGGGAATGCAAATGTGAGGAATTCTTTTGCATAGGCCTACAGCTCGGGCCAAAGTGACAGCGGAACCGCCTCCAACACTGACGACGCAGTCTCGGCCAGAAATACGGGCTGGTACGGTA
This sequence comes from Fusarium continuum, assembly GCA_013184455.1. NCBI lineage: Eukaryota > Fungi > Ascomycota > Sordariomycetes > Hypocreales > Nectriaceae > Fusarium > Fusarium continuum. The sequence continues at coordinate 1,371 of JABCKB010000557.1, read as the reverse complement.
GCACCGGATGAGCTAAGAAGACGACTATCAAGGTTGGGAATAATAGCCTGAATTTTGCGAGCAAGATCCAATCTCGAAGGACTCGAAACGATGAGTGGCGATGACAAGTGCAACCGAGCCAACTCAAATGGCAGACGATGAACAGCTTCGGGGCCAACAACCACACGGGGTGTTGAGCTGTGACGATGTGTTCGGCGATGTCGAGTTTGAGATCGGGGACGCTGGGCTGTGCCAGGCAGACCAGCGTGGGAAGATTTAGGAGACAAGGTGGTTGGCGGCGGCGTCACGAGCGCGGACGCCTTGACGGCAAGAGCGTCGAGAAGCTTTGCACGTACGGCGACAAGATCTGGATCAGTGACCTTTTGTGGTGGAAGTCGTCGAATGGCGCTGGTGGAGCGGTGCATGAAGGGCCGAAGCCGGTCGTCCGGAGGTATCGAACGGCGAATGTTGAGGAATGGGTAATTCCAGTGTGCTCAACATTAATCTAGGTGCCCAAAATGACAGTAACGAATTGACGGTAGTAAATGAAAAGGAGAGATTTGGTCGAGATGCGATGGAGGATCGAAGATTCACAGGACAGAAACATAGCACGAGGCAAGCTAAGGGCACATTATTTTAGACAGATGGGCGTGACCTGGAGCGAGACCTGTGAGCGAAAATCCATCTAGCAGCACTTGTGAGAAGGGACTGTTCGTTGTGGTTTTTTTTTGGGGGGGTTTTTGCCACGTCAAGGCGCCGCCCTTGCCTGGGTATAGGGAAATTTGGTTGCTTTCTTAAGAACTGTAAAAAAGGGTCCAACTACGGTTCTGCATTAACCATAGACGAGCTGGTATAGGCTTAGAGGCAATTCAAGTGGCATCGGGTGATTACCTGTCACCGGTCCCTGCGTCCAGACCCTGAATAATGTATAAGGGGGCCACTGAGGAGACAATTGATAAACCGGCTCGACAATGAAGACGTCAAAAGTGCAATGGAGGGAATGGCAAATAACTCCTAAAGCAAGCCTGAAGTGGTTGTTCCGTCCCGACCGGAGGATTGCTCCGTGAAGTGGAGTGGAATTGCGGGCGAGGTCTCATGACTCCGGAGCGAGTCCGCCAATGAGAGAGGAAGGATCATCTGCAGGTGGCAAGACGATCCTGGGGAAGGGAAAATGCGGAAAGGCGATAAATTGCAATCGCTTTCTAGTGATGGGAAAGTTTAATGAGTTGATTCTGGAAGCGCGCTTCTGGCTTCTATCCCTTTGAGTGGCACAGCCCTCCGTCCCATACCTCGCTCCACTTAACCCCACGTCTTATAAGAATATATAAGGCTTGTAGAGACTATGGTAGTAGGTTAGTAGCTAAAGCTTAAATAAGTTATAATATTATAAAG